>SDVV010004619.1:0-20008 GCA_016164225.1 Gammarus roeselii
TAGTTCAAGTTGAAGAGCGCCGCTGCTGCTAATAGTTCAAGTTGAAGAGCGCCGCTGCTGCTAATAGTTCAAGTTGAAGAGCGCCGCTGCTGCTAATAGTTCAAGTTGAAGAGTTCCGCTGCTGCTAATAGTTCAAGT
Organism: Gammarus roeselii; assembly: GCA_016164225.1. Lineage (NCBI taxonomy): Eukaryota > Metazoa > Arthropoda > Malacostraca > Amphipoda > Gammaridae > Gammarus > Gammarus roeselii. The sequence goes on from SDVV010004619.1 coordinate 139, forward strand.
TGAAGAGTGCCGCTGCTGCTAATAGTTCAAGTTGAAGAGTTCCGCCGCTGCTAATAGTTCAAGTTGAAGAGCGCCGCTGCTGCTAGTAGTTCTAGTTGAAGAGCGTCGCTGCTGCTAATAGTTCAAGTTGAAGAGCGCCGCTGCTGCTAATAGTTCAAGTTGAAGAGCGCCTCTGCTGCTAATAGTTCAAGTTGAAGAGCGCCGCTGCTGCTAATGGTTCCAATAAAAATATTAGTCGCTGATAATGACTCAAGCTGACAGTGCCGCCTCTGCTACTATTGAAATAGAAAGACAGGAAGCAATAATTAAAGTGCCGCCAGAGGTCGTGGTTTATTTCCACAAGCGTCGTCATAGATCAGCCCATCTCTTCCCGCACAATTCAAACTTGGTAACACCTTTTCTTATTTTATGTTAAAAATTATATGGTGCAAGACACAATTTCAAGATTATTTTTGGTTGTTTTTTGACTGTGTATTTGGCAAAATGTGGACAATTATTTTTTCAGCATACTGTTATAATGTGGTAGCTACACAATTTTTGTTGGCAGTGACCCAGTGTGGCAACAATGTTTTTATGTCCAGAATCGTTTCATGTCTGTATTTGTTTCTAATCTATGTTTGTAGAATTAACTCAGTCGTGTTCCCAGCTATGTTGCAGGCCAATGGAGATAACACGTGAGTTAATGATTGCATCTTTTTGGAACATTGTTTAATCTTAGTTGACAGCTGAAAAGACCTGTAGTCATTTTTTTTACCTCAAACAAATGCTTTTTGTTGCCAATCGGGAAAACGAGAAGTTCATGTTGTCATGGCCTCGCTAGCCAATAACGTCTGTTTCTGCTCCATGCAGTTTCTAGCTGCAGTCTCGGTGTCCATTAACTTGACAACCTGGGCCTTGATCGACCATCCTCGCAAAAAAAATCCCAAAGCACAGCTGCCAAAAACCCTCTCCCCTCGTTCAGGGGGACTCGAGAACGACAACAACACAGTTTTCCAGAAGTGGCCTTATTTGGGGGGACGTCGTCATCCTAACTGGTGACCAGGATAAGTCTCCATTCTCATTGTTAAATTTAAATAATATGTGGGACAACCTCGATTCATTTCTTTTTAGCATCGGCTCTAGAAAAGTGTATGACTCCCCTACCCATATTTGTGTCGAATGATTTCAACAAGGCTTGTTGTTTCAAAGCCGAACGCTCAGTGCAGTTGTTTAAGAGTTACAGGCTAATCAAGAAACTAATTGAACCTGTAACAACACAGCATCAAATATCATCCGCATAGCAGATAATCAGAAAAACAAACAACCCATTTGAACACGGCTCGATGAAATAATTTCCTTCAGAATAAGCACAGAAGCTATTGACACATTTCATCATAAATTGATTTCGATCACTTGGAAATTGCGTGCGTTCTGCAGGCAGCTTGTTTGAATGCAATACAGACGCATATTATTGCTGTCGTACGATTTTTTTCCGTGATGCTATGCCGGACGACCAACCCACTATCGACTCCATAGAAAACAGACGGTATAGACAGTGTACTAAAAAAACTGATTTCATGCAATTCGAAAAGAAAACATAACAGGACTCGAAATACGATTCCGTATTTCCCGTAACAAAAGATGGCGTTTCGGCATCTAATTTTTTTTTCGGGGCGTCAAATTTTGTCGGTACATCGTCTACGGTGATTGAACTGACTCTTCCTACTTGCTTAAACATACACGGGTTCGTTCTTATGACCATCTTATCATACATAGTTTTGATATTTTTTCCAAGTTACGTGGGGAAGTGCATCCGCATATTTTCCTAATTCACGATTTGTCATGAGAGATCAGGTCAAACAAAGAACGCGTTCGAGTCCAGCAAGCATGACTTAGCGATTCAATTTCCTCCTACTCCCGGTGAAAGTGAATCCGCTTATTCCTCTGCTTCATAATTCGTTCATCATGAGAGATCAGACCAAACAATGAGCGCGTTTGAGTCCAGCAAGCATGACAGTTATGAAATTTCCTCCAAGTTTCGCGGTAATGTTGATTCGCTTGTACTGAATTCTTCATGCCAAACAAAGAAAGCTGCCTGGCCTCTCAAGCACGCGGGGCCGGTCGTCCAGGCCACACAATCGATGCCAGTGAGTGCTGGTGGCCGGCAGTGCAGTACATTCTGGGCCAACGAGGGGCTCGGGACGGTGGGGAAAAAATGATGATAAGCTGTAAAGAGATGCAGGTTGTTTCTTTCTTTTTGTCTTAAGGAAGGAGATGAGTGGGGGCGTGATTAAGAGTCAATCGAAGGATTGCGAGGAGAACCTGGCAGACGAAACAGGTCCCCCAGAAGGAATGATCAGTCAAAAAAGGCCTATCAATGGGAATGGGAGTGTTTGTTGGGACGAACGGACCGTCGGGAGAAACGGATCCCCCGGGAGCAGAGCTCATCAGAAGGAGTTAGTTAACAATACGTAAAGATCAGTTGCAACGAAACGGTCAGTCGAGAGGAGCGAAAGGATGGTCGGCCTCTCACCGTGCACGATTCACCATCTCTTGGAACCAAAAGAGCGTCAGTTTCTCATATTTGTTATCCAGCTAGATTGATTGTTAAGAGCATTGGGCTTCATGAAAGAAACGTGAACTCTTCACGTGATTTTAAATGAGGAAAAAATGGCTTTGCGACTGGTAAAATTCACGAGCTGGTAATGGTGATTGTAATTCAAAAATAATAATGAAAGGGCGTTGTGTACTCACACTGTTTTGAGTACGTGACTAGTTATCTTCTTAGGATAATATGATATTAATCTCAACGAATAAAGATGGTCAATAAGCCAAGATATATTCGGAAGCTGAAATACAAACGACACTGACTAACCAAATATTTTAAATCGTGATGAATCACTGAAGGGCCTGATGCATCACTCCAGGTCAAATTCCATCACTTCAGATCATCATTGTATTAAAAATGTTTAATTTATTTGCGCCGTGATTAGGATTAAGTTTTGTAGGCGTTGTTGTGCCGCTGCCAATATTCCGGATACCTGCATCGTTGGTGTTATCTAATAGACTGTTTCAACTACACCAAAGTTTCCATACTCAAGAGTTCAGTTTGTGAAGTCCTGGAACATAAGATGCCTCCCAATCAATATTAATTTTAAATGGCAGTAGTTTTGTCTGCATGATTCTGACAGCGTCAATTATTCAATGTAGTGAAACATTGGTAGTAGTTTCCGTAGGTTATTTTGTCAATCAATCCTGTAAACTTGTTCGGTAGGCAACAAAAATAAAATCACTGAAGCAAAAATTTGTAAAATCTCTTACTCTATTATTAAGTTGTCGTCTGATAGATAGTCCACTCGTGGGGCATGCAAGATGCTTGGAAACAGTCTATAATCACTGAAAGAGTCTAAATTCCCTTCAAGGGGCATGCAAGATGTTTGGAAAGTCTAAAATCACTGAGAGTCCATAATCCCCTCTCTGGGCATGCAAGATGTTAGGAAAGAGTCTATAATCACTGAAGAGTCTATAATCCCCTCTTGGGGCAAGCAAGATGTTTGGAAAGAGTCTATAATCAATGAAAGAGTCTAGAATCCCCTCTTGGGGCATGCAAGATGTTTGGAAAGAGTTTATAGTAACTGAAAGAGTCTATAATCCCTTCTTGGGGCAAGCAAGATGTTTGGAAAGAGTCTATAATCACTAAAGGGTCTATAACTCCCTCTTGGGGCAAGCAAGATGTTTGGAAAGAGTCTATAATCCCTGAAGGGTCTATAATCTCCTCAGGGGGGCATGCAAGATGTTTGGAAAAAAATCTATAACCACTAAAATTTAGAATTGATCAGGATTCAGAAAATTGCGTTGTGAGGTTTTTTAAATTTTCGATTCAATTTTCTCATAAGCAGATTTTCAAATATTTTGTATAGATTTTCTTAAATACATATATTCATTGTATAAAGAAATTAAATCAAATAATAAATTTAGTCTAGATTTGGAAATACTTAATCAAATACCGGTGATTTTTTCACGATTTTTAAAGTTAGACTTTTCCTGCTAGTGTACAACAATTTTCGGGCAGCTTTAAATGAACTGACTGTACCTCAGCAATATACACCTGGTCCTACAGCTGGTAAATTTTCAATACAATAACATGAATATACCCGATCCAACTGTATTATTATTGTTGGTAAGATTCTAACCTCGCTGGTGGATTGTCCCCCAACTCGAAGAGAGTAACAAGATCTGGTAAATGTGAAATGCTTACAAAAGATTTGGCAACATAGGAAAACAACATAACACTAATAGTTTTGGACACAATTTATCAATACTGCGGAGACGTACATTTTACCAAGTGACTACATACTCTATTTTAAGCTATTTGGTATAACCTGCTAATCATGGTCGATGCTGTGGAAGCATATCTTCGCTTACAAGCAATGCCCAAGAAAAGACAGTATTTGTACTTGTATCTTGCCTTGCGTCTTGATTCCACGTCCTTCCAACAACCCCTCCTCACCTCGAGAGCTGCCCTAGCATTGAGGACCCAAAGCCTCGCCCTACATCGATTGACGGTTAAAGAGGAGCTGCCGCAAAGCAGGAGCAGGACGGCTGCTCTTTAAGAGCAGGACACCAAATTGGTATACAGCTCAAAGAACTTCGCGGACTCCCACTGAACTGGTACGTGGATCAAAGAAGTAGGTGAAACTTCATAAAGGTGGCCAACAACCCAACAAAGTAAGTGAAGTTCACAAGGGCTGGTACGCGGACCAAAGAAATAGATGAGGTTTTATCGAGGTGGTACGTGTACCCGAAAAGCAATTGAAGCTCACAAGGGCTGGTACGCGGACCAAAGAAATAGATGAGGTTTTATCGAGGTGGTATGAGTACCCGAGAAGCAATTGAAGCTCACAAGGGCTGGTACATGGACCAAAGAAATAGATGAGGTTTTATCGAGGTGGTACGTGTACCCGAAAAAAAAAATTGAAGCTCACAAGGGATGGTACGCGGACCAAAGAATTAGATGAAGTTTTATCGAGGTGGTACATGTACCCGAGAAGCAATTGAAGCTCACAAGGGCTGGTACGCGGACAGAACAAGTAAGCAAAATGTAAAGAAACAGGCCGAGCTTGTTCGAGAAACCAGGTTTAAGTGGATGCAAAGCAGTTAGGACAAATGAGTGAAACGGTTGCAACACAATCAAACAAAATCAATCAAGCAATCAAATTAGACGGGCTGGAAACTACTAACTACTGAGCAGGAAGGTGAAAAAGTTGGAACCACACTTTACCTGATATGAAGAAGATCAATGCAATTTGCTCATTTGCATGCAACTCAATTTTTATGAAAACAATTAATCATGCCCTTATTGCATCCAGAAAAAATAAATTTCGTCCACCGGCGTATAAAGACTCATCGCTGATGAAGGTTCACTTGTTGACACGACAGAAATTGGAAGGCCCCGTCGCTGATGATGGTTCACTAGTTGGCACGACAGAAGCCCAAAGATCCCGTCGCTGATGAAGTTCCCTTGTTGGCACGACAGAAGTTTGAAGACATTGTCGCAGATGAAGTTCTCTAGTGGGCACGCCAGAAGTTTAAAAACCCCGTCGCTTTTTGGCGTTCACTTGTTGGCACTCTACCCCACCACTAAGCAGGTCACCCCTTTATCACCTCCCACCTCTCCTTATCCCAACACGCGCGCGTCGGTGGGTATCGAGGATCCCGGGCGGTGCGCTGGCGCGGCTTCCACCGCTGCTGATGGAAACCGGGGCTAAGCAACAACAACAACAACAACAGAAGTTTCACTTGCCAAAAATATTATAATGAACTTAAGACGAACAAATTAGCCAGATAAATTTTAGACGAACGTTCCTTAGTTTGATGAGAATAAAAGTTGTTCGGACTGCAGCTAGCTATCCCTAGGGATATGTATTGGTGCGTCCGAGATACACAACAGCGCATGGGCCAGCAACTGCTGTATGGGGTAGAAAAAAATGGTTCGTAGGTTACAATTTATCATGGGAAATAGCGTGCGCCAGTTGCCTGTGACTGTCGATATCTCAACAGATGGTAGAACTCATCGATACCCTCAGAAAAAAAAATTGCATCGTGCGTGATGAGGGTTATTTCTCGTCATGAGGGGACTGTTGCTCCTGATGATACTCATGAAACGGAGCTTCATTTTTAGCAAATATTTAAATAGCGTTTCTTTAATATAGATTTTTGCATCATTTTCAGATGATCAGCGGTGACAATGTTTGCAACAAGTCATGTTGCATACGACGTGTTTCCGTATATTGGTTACATAGAACCACGAGTAGCAGCTTTGGGCCAACAGTGTATGGGCTCTGAAACAAGCGCTCGTAACCGCGTCTCTAAAGGTACGTCAGAGATGCACCATCTTACATTTCAGGCAACAGTAGCTTTTGAACTTCACGGGCAGCTGGCGCACACTCTGCCCAACGTTGTTTATTGCTGTATTTAAATAAAGATGCATTTTTTTACCTCCAGCAGCTGCTGGCTCAGGATGTAGGACGTTTACTCAAATGAACATATTGGCCATCTACAACAAGAGTTATCCCTCAGTAGCAACAGCCCCACACTATTTCCAACCATCCTCCGTCTCCTGCCATGCCTTACCCCACGGAATATTCACAGTCAACCTTGCCCCAATGAGGGCATCGCCTTCATACCATCGATCCCCATTAAAGAGGGCACGGGTCTTGGCTGCCCCCGGAAAATGCAGGGTGGGGAATGGGGTCAAAACAGCGACTGCAATGAAGAGGGAAAGAGAGAGCGTCGACGAAACAAGAGAAAGCGAGAGAGCAGGGAAATTAGGAGCGAAGTAAAGAGCGGAGGCGTAGGGAAAAGTTCCAGAAAAAGATGTTGTGAGTCTTCACTTGTTGGCATACCAACAATCCTCAAACTAGCACCATTGCTTATGAAAAACATTTTGTTTGATACATATGGATTCGCTAATTATATGTTACGAGAAATTCAAACTGTTGACAGAATCGGATCGGTCGCGAGCTCCAGCGAGTGATAGCAGTGGGCCGGGCTAAGGCCACCTTTGTGATTATACAGGCCTAAACGAATGCGTGACGTCACTAGTGTGAGTGAAAACAGACAATCGAAGCAATAGACAATAAAATTGAAGCATGCAAGGACGTGAAAATTCCCTTTCGCTTCTGTTTTTGATATTTCTCACTCGCTGATAACGTTGTCATCAAAAAGGCCCAGGCCAGTCAGAAAACTCATCGTACAGAGCAGTCTGGTTGGGCGGTCTGGCAGGGCGATCTGGTAGGGCGATCTGGCTGGGCGGTCTTGTACGGTCTGGCAGGGCGGCTTGGCAGGAAGGCCTGGCAGGGCGGTCTGGCAGGGAGGCCTGGCAGGGCGGTCTGGCAGGGCGGTCTGGTAGGGCGATCTGGCTGGGCGGTCTTGCACGGTCTGGCAGGGCGGCTTGGCAGGAAGGCCTGGCAGGGCGGTCTGGCAGGGAGGCCTGGCAGGGCGGTCAGTATATGCACGGCAAGAATGGCTTGACCAATCCATTGTCAGGCCCGCTCAGCTAACTGTATATGTTATACACGCGATCGTGAGAAACATCGGTACTGTTTGTTTGGAAAGAAGACAAGGCAATAACAGTCACATAATTTTTTAGTTGACTGTATAGGTATCTATTATATAGCAATTACGTAGTAACTTTGAATTCTTTCGATCGAGTTATGTTGATCACAGCTTATAAGTATAATAATTCTAGGAAGAATTTTATCTTCGTAAGACAGGTACAGAAAAATGTGAAGTGGGCAATAGTGATTAATTAGGGCAGCTCATCTTTTGACAATGAGTTTTACGAGGCTAAGATGAATACATGTTTCCAATACCGCCAAATTATCTTGTAAGAAATTTCACAAATGATTGAAAGGCCAAAGAGAACAGGATTTTTGCATGGTAAAATAAAGATTCAACGGAAGTGAGAACGCCTACCATCTCGACCATATTCATATGGACAGTGCAACAGAAAAAAGTACAATCCTGACTAACCAGTGAGGCCTAAAAAGATTGTTTGCATTGGATGACAAATAAACAATCTGCGACTCATTTTTCTGATGTTTTGAGCAACATTAAAAAATCCACCAAACAGGAGTCCCCAGACCTTATTTAAAATATTCATTGTTAGAAAAAATCCTCCATACTGAAAAGGGTCTGGACAACAATCTGTTATCTCCAATCTTAGGATGAAATCATCCAGCTTATGCATTCATTTCTATCATTTCAAGTACTGAACAGCACGTTTTCGAATTGCCTAGTCAGTGCTGCCATTTGACTGCGGTACGATGAGTTACTCATTGAATCTTTCCATAACATTGGTGCTCACATTTCCATTACATGGGTGCTCACATTTCCATTACGTTGGTGCTCCCATTTCCATCACATTGGTGCTCACATTTCCATTACACTGGTGCTCACATTTCCATTACATTGGTGCTCACATTTCCATTACATTGGTGCTCACATTTCCGTTACATTGGTGCTCACATTTCCATTATATTAGTGCTCACATTTCCATTATATTGGTGTTCACATTTCCATGACATTTATTGGTAAACAAAAATTCATTTCATGTTAATGAATTTGCCTTTATATTCCAGCGTTGTGATGTTCTCGATATCAGAGGTTATCTTGGTTGTTCTTGCACACACAGGTATGGTGATATGATACCCATCGAAGCATCCATGAGCCGAATGTGAGGTTTCAAGTGCTTGAACAACAGTTAACGTCCAGCGATGAAGGATCAAGTACGTAGACTTCGACGTTCAAAGATTGATCTTCAGCGCGACAAAAGGCTTTCTTGTGTTCTTCAATAACCGCTAGTCCTCTGATTGATGGCAGTTTTTCGTCCGTGTACTTTTGTGTACATTTCACGAGAATGTACAAAAAATCTATAGAACGTAAAGAGTGGCATCAACATGTTAAAGGTGGTGTACCAGAAATGTTTCCAGCCGCAGTCGCCTGGGAGGTTCAGCTCTCTGTGGATGAAGGGTGCACCTTTAAGGGATGCCGATAGCGTCGGAAAGGTCTTTAAGGCTCAGAGGACGCTGCTGAAGGCAGGAAAAAAAACGAAAATGAATGAAGCAAGTCTGATAAGAGCTCTGGGATACAGGAACGCAGGAACTCAACATCATGAATCATTGTCATTTGAGAAGTGGGGATTTTTTTCCGTTAACACTCATCTTAATATCTTTATGAGTATTTCGGTCGTTATGATGCTGCATAATACAAAATAAAAATGACATAAAAATAGACGGTGTGTCAAATTTACCAGATTACTCAAGTGCTTTGACTTGAAACATTCGCCTTCCTAACAAACTGAATGATCTGCCCAAGATAACACACAGCGACACTCACCCTACCGAGCCACCAACAAACCGCTTAGTAGCCTGATCTGGTGTGGACGCTGTTCTCTGTTTCAGGCGCGTTGCATATGCACCATTATTAAATAATAATAATAGTACTAATATTAATAGACTTTATTGAAGCACTCAATGGTACAATAATGATTACACTGAAACAAGTTTGACAGCATTCCTACCAATTCATTCAAATTACGCACCAAAAGATAGTGTCAATTTTCAACTCAAACGGGCAGCTGGTACACGCATTGACCAACGCTATTTTTTGCTGTATCTAGAATGAAAAGCAATTATTTACCACAGCAGCAGCTGGTGCAGGCTGCATGGCACCATCTCATCTCAAATGCAACTTCTGGTGAGTTCAATATTCCCCAGCTTTCAAAATAGTTTCGGCTTCCAAGCTTCCTCGTGCGACTGGTACACGCTCTGTCCCACGCTAATTTTTGTTTTATCCACATTACGAAGCAATTTTATACTTCCATCAACAGTTGGTCCAGGGTCTTTGACGTCATCACAAATGCGCATACAGTTAGCTGGGTTACCAAAATGCGCCTATAGGTAGCTGGGTTACCAAAATGCGCCTATAGGTAGCTGGGTTACCAAAATTCGCCATAGGTAGCTGGGTTACCAAAATGCGCCTATAGATAGCTGGGTTGAACAAATGCGCCTATAGGTAGCTGGGTTACCAAAATGCGCCAATATGTAGCTGGGTTACCAAAATGCGCCTATATGTAGCTGGGTTACCAAAATGAGCCTATATGTAGCTGGGTTGAACAAATGCGCCTATAGGTAGCTGGGTTGAATAAACATTTGTTTGCTTCATACATCGCTTGAAGTATCTGTTTAGGGTACAACTGCATCACTCGATACTACTCCCATGCAGGGCAAGGCTCCGTCAATGGAGAGTGTCTCGGTTTAGGGTACAACTGCACCACTCGATGCTACTCTGATGCAGGGCACGACTCCGTTAATGTAGAGTGTCTCTGTTTAGGGTACAACTGCACCACTCGATGCTTCTCTGATGCAGGGCACGACTCCGTTAATGTAGAGTGTCTCTGTTTAGGGTACAACTGCACCACTCGATGCTACTCTGATGCAGTGCAAGACTCCATCAATGGAGAGTGTCTCTGTTTAGGGTACAACTGCACCATTCGATGCTACTCTGATGCAGTGCAAGACTCCGTCAATGGAGAGTATCTCTATTTAGGGTACAACTGCACCACTCAATGCTACTCTGATGCAGTGCAAGACTCAGTCAATGGAGAGTGTCGCTGTTTGGGGTACAACTGCACCACTCGATGCTTCTCTGATGCCGTGCAAGACTCCGTCAATGGAGAGTGTCACGCAAGTTAGTCAAGAGGAGCTCTGTCCCCGCCTCCATTGTGACGCGGATTTGTATGTATGGTGCAAAAGTAAATAAACATACCAATAGGTGAAATCATTCATCGAAATAGAACAAGTATAATTTCTAAATTGATTGAGGGATATACATGTTGTTCTCCTTTTTATTTCGTAAGCAAATAGTTGCATGAGTTTGTTTTAAAGTTGTTGGTGACACTGTGAAAACCACTGCTAAGTGATGCATGCTCCTTTTAATTACTTTCTTCAGTCTTGTTGTGCTTGTAGGCTTCGGAACAAACTTGGCGCAACAAGGAGCCTATTGGTTGTTTGTATATCTTCGGTAGGATGACAATTTTATTAAATTATTGGACGATCGTCCTGACAAAATCAATTTAAATAATAATACCAATAATTTCAGAGTAAATAATGAAGTTAAATTGACTGTTACTTAAGAAAGAACATCATGAGGAACTGCTCGCAGCGATAAAGCAACGAAGTATACAGGGTAAGTTTCCGTCCATTAGCAATTTATGTATATTTTGAGGACCCGCAAATAGTCCACGGATGTGCTACTCAAGTTTCATTGTCTTCGCCGGAAGATGGCTGGCACGGGCGGCACGACAGTTGCCAAGGTAACGATTTCATCCTTAAAGCAACAAGTCCCGCTTGACGGTAGTGTCGATTATAATACCCGGCTGTTACGCTGAATGAAATCAATCAGACAAGATGTAAACCATTTATAGCGGAAAAGATAATGCGCTTGAATCGACTTTATAAAAAAAGGTATTGACTCGTACAGTTACTGATACAGACTCAGACGTTAGGCCGAATCCCCCAGAACTAAGGTGGCCGGCGGTAAGATGCACCTCACACTCCTCTCATGGACTCACACAAATATAAAACTGATCCTTTAGTGCTAAAGGGTACAGCCAGGAAACCGCAACACACACTTCGGGTCAGGAGTGAGGTCCGAGACCAGTGTCAGCAGCGGGGCCCGGGAGTTTTTGCTGGTTTACACCTGCTGCGTCATAATTGCCTGGCCATTCCCCACTCACATCCATCAGGGCCGCGTCGGCTCTGATGGACGTGGTTGCGTCGAAACTCATCCCGTCAGAATTCAGACATCCACAGCACGCTCTCTCGCTACCTCCACAATGATGTCTCTCCTCCCTATTGCCTGCTCAATGTCATCGATCCATCCAACCTTTGGTCAAACTCTAGGACTACGGCCACTCATCTCCACTTACATCACTTTTCTACCAATCTTCCATCGTGCGTCCTCCCCATGGGCCCGTGACCAGCATTACCTCGCAACTTCTTTCAGTAACACACTTGAACAAACTCCAACTCTAGCCTACAAAACTGCCACAAGTGCCGTAACATATGCAAACACTAGCAGGCTCAATTCCTAACTCTGACCACTTGCTTCTAACAACTCTGAGATTCGACACAATACACTCGCGTTCACCTCCCAGACCACTCCATTCATGCAGAGATTCAACTGTCCGGGAGACATAACCCAACCTTCTCTGACACACGCTCTGCTGCAAACATTGACACTCTGGACCGGTCTTAACACGTTTCCTCCTACTCCATATGAACCCAATACTCTTAACAACGCCTCCCTTTCGACCCTGTCGTAGAATTTTCCCAGCTCCTTGAAGGCCCGGAACACATCATTTTCCGTCGCAAAGTCTCTTCTTACAGAATTGTCTCAACGCAAATATCTGATCTGCACGCCCTCTCCTACCCTAAAGCAACACTGTTCCTTGCCAGTGGCACCATCCGTAGTGCCCCTACTCCTCTTCGTTAGCATTTTCCCGTACAACTCATCCACTTCGAACAACAAACTGATACCTCTTGAGTTGCTGCATTCATGTATATCGTCTTTGCCTAATACCTCGAAACAATACAAACACTGCACCACTGAATCAGCACCACATCTGAGTCAGAATACAGATTTCGTTGCCTCAACAATCATTTGACTGCCGTTACTCCACCCTTCTTAAGGCACTCAGTCGCTATGCCATCCAGGCCAAGGGCTTATCGATTTCATCACATTTGTCGGCTCCTTCACCGTTTGTTTAGTAATGTCCGTAATAATTGCCGTTCCCCGACCTCATGCGATGCTGAATTGGTAAGTTTGGTCATACAGATTTATAGAAAGTGCACGATTTCAAACGCCTAAATAGCGATGTAAATGACGTTTCAAAGAAAAACGCATAGCGCCCACTTCTCGAGCTAGAACCGAGTGATCATATACTAAACAGCTTTTAATGTGAATTTATGAAGTCAATATCCAACAGTGATTTTATTCATGTACTACTAAAATACAGGATAGCTGGCTACATATGAACACTATAAAGATATTCATTAGCTTTGCATTAACATACCAAACTTCCATACATGTAATGAACGAATTCTCCATTGAAGCACGTACGGTACATCACATGAGTGTTATACAAGTACTAAGTGCGTGTTAACTGCATATGAAGAAAAAAAGGGATGACAGGAAATGTAGCTACTGCTCATCAACACTTTTATTATCCTCATTTAGAACTATTTTTGCTGAAATATTACTTTCTCCAGGTACAACTGCACCTTCTGCAGACTGGTTACGGCGTGTTCACGACTGTCATCTCTGCCCGAGCTACATTACTGGAAATGATGCCCTCCATGTAAGAAGGATCGTACTCAAGAATGCTCTGATCCAAACGATGTTTTGTATTTCACTTTCCCTTTACACATTTTCATGTTAACAGTGGTACTACAAAATACGTATTAAACTGTACAGTATTCACTACGGTATCTTTAACAGTAATCAAATACGTTGGCTGGAAATACGCCACAAATAAGAATAACATTCTTGCATGGAGAAATGCTGAAACCATTATTCGGCCCCATTTCGTACTAAAGGAAATACTTAACCTCGTATTTACAAATATTCAAAGGTAGGACATTCATTGTGTCGATTAAATCAACTTTGAAAGTAAGAGAAACTGTTGTCTGTCCGTTTTTTAAGTAAAGCTAAATCGAAAGGCGTAATTAAATTGGCATGAATTTAACTTGATCTTCAGCCTTGATAAACGAAATTAAAGGTTCAGGCGATAGGAGAGGACCTAACGTTTTACATGCGTCATGTTTTTCTTTATCGATACGAGGTAAATAGTGAATCCTTACCTTCTTCGTGCAACTTATCCCGAGTATTTCTCGTTCACATTGTTTTCAACCACCAACTGTTGACGACACTTCCAGTAACATAATCCAAACCAACCACCGTGTTTCAAACTGCAGACACTTCAGGTCAAAATGTTACGCACTCCATCATCAAATCTGTCCAGTAATAAGACTTAGGATGCCAAATATTTATTACACAAGTCCAATAATTATTACACCTCTCGCCCGATAGTCTGGATACGACCCTCACATTTACATCAGCCTTTCTCTGAAATGGTGAAAAATCACGAATAATTATCAAAAATGTGCAGTCAAAAATAAGGTTAATTATCATTTAAGTTAACATGGCATTGTTTTAGCGACCGCTATCCAGCATTATGACCTAAGCTCACCCAAGCTCCTTGCTTGGGTGAGATGACCTTTTATGAGGACGTTTTGTGCTCGTTACCATGTCGTGAGAAGGCTGTTAGCATGTTCAGAATGAGAGGAGGCGCCAGAAACCTAGTGTTTCAGTTGAGTGATAGCAATTCTTTTGTCCATCAATTTAACTGAGGTATCCATGTTACTGATATTTAGTATTGATACTGCATTTTAATGTAGTTTCAATACAGAAATAACAATTAAAATGATCTCATAGCGCAGAGATTGATAAAAACAGATTTAAAGCGATTAAAAAGATTAATTTTTGAAAGAAATCAAATTTGCAAATCCGATTTTTTACATCATTGAATGGTACCCTCCATCCACATTAGCAGGAATAATGATTCTCGATAATATCGAGGTTGCGACTGTCGGTGTCGTGCTCGCCCAATTTTAGGCTCGTCTTGTAATCAACAGCAACACGTGTGCGGCAGACGCCATGTGCTGCTTTTCGCAGATTTTTTAAAAATCTAACACCAATTAGCTTTTTCACGACAGTGAAACATAAGGAAAATGTTCATTTATTTGAATTTTGTCATAAAACGATCCATGAACTCATATAAAGTTGGGAGAAAGAGCTTCTGTCCAAGCGGTTAGATCGAATTTCGCCAGGGGGAAGACTCAAGCTTGGTTCCTATCCCGCCGAGAGTAGGAGACAGACTGTGGCCATGGCATAGAGCAAACCCCTTAACACTAATACTTACATAGTGAGACTGCGCTGCCTCCACCGCGGCTGGTCTGAATTAAATTGGCTTAACCACGGGCATTGTGCTCGGATTTGCGCTCTTACGCTAGGATGCCGCTAGGACGAGCGTCCTCTCAAGGTTCCCTTTTCAGGTTAAAAATCCAACAAACGGCATTGTAAGCGAGACGTTACATGGATCTAAAGATCTCATCTGAGGCCAAGCAAAATTGGTCCCTGGAGAGTTGCTGCGTAAGGATTAACTTAGCGCCGGTATTTCACGTCGCGCTCAGTCGCCGAACACTGCAAATGGTATTGATTGTTAGTTGCCATGGCAACATTGATCAGCGGAACCAGCAGAGGTTTGGGCGTGCGACTCGTCGTCGTGTAAGAGCGCCATCTAGCGCTAAAGGCAGCGATACACCAAACCGTCTTTGCATGCATCGCCACGAGCATGCATGCTCTCTTGTACAGTCGGTGGGATGACCTCTTTCAAACCATTGACATTCAAAACTTTTTATCACGATTACGCATAAGTCTATTTTTTTTATCAGATACAGCTCAATTAAATGAAGCACTGAGAAAAAAAAAAGGAAGAGCTTAAATTTTCAACTGTACGGGAGAGCATGCGTTATCACGGTGATGCCTGTAAAGACGACCTAGTGTATCGTCGTCTTAAAGAAGCTGAAATCACTGTCCACCGTTAGAGGAGCTGGTATCGCTGTCTGCCTTGGCGCAGTCAGCTTTCCACGACCTGTGCAGGGCCTACGCAAACGCGTTGTGAAGTCGCCCTTCTTCTTATGGCCTGCTGCTCTTGCTGGCTTCTTCTCGCTCTTCATAAAAAGACTGTTAAGCTGAATGTCAACAGATTTGGAGGCCCATTCGCTCATATTTGTAGATCTTGCTGGTATGTTCAACCATTCCGTTATTTAATATTATTGAACTTCAGCTACACTTGCATTTAGATGAATGCTTCTAAGTCTGGATCTAGTAAACACGGACATTTCCGGTCGATGACAGATAATCGATATTGGGACTTCTTCAGGAAAGTTGCTAGGCTCGACAACAAAACTTCGCGGGTTCGATGCAGAGAACTTGAACTGAGGAGTCGCTGAAATAGCGCAGCAAATTGAAATCGAATTGCAAGAAATGCAGATCAAGAAATTAATAGTACGTTAATTTCGTACCTTAAGTTGGTCTGCAAAAATCTTTGTTTATATTATCGATAAAACAGCATGATAGATTTATTTCACTTTTCCCTGTGACGACGATTCTTGCATTTTTAACTGCCTCAATTATTGACGTTCAGAACGGATATGCTATGTTATTTTCATATCCATTATTCCATTACTCTCGTCATGCAATATAATTTGACCATTTGTATTGAGTTTTACAATTTATGAATCTAGCGTGTTTTATTTTAGTTCCTCCGCAAGATCATCGTACATTCTTAAGTACCTTTCTTTCTTTGGACTGGCTCTCCCTCCCACCGAGAATTGGCACACTCAATGTGGGTTGATGCCAAGTCATGAAAAAGGGGAAACAATGAAGCAACGATGGAAAACAGAATAGTCTCTATGAGCGCGGCTATAAAGGATCAAATCAAGTGAAGTCCTATAACAGGGATAGGCATAGCAACCAACTGGATATCTTCTCGACCACCTGAAGGCGGTTACTACTTCTTTGTGCAAATTTGGATGCATTTATGCAATCAAATGCATTTAATTCACATAGTTTTGAAGCTCTTAAAGGCATCTTGACCCTATGGAACTGATTTTTTAGATGAGAATTAGATATTGTCCTCCGCGCATCCAAGTGTTTGTTTCAATAATCCTTGACTTTTATTACAATCTCATGAAAATATGATTTACAAAATTACTGGCAATTTTATCGAGAACGTTTCACGACGAAGAAGAGCGTTTCACATGAAGCTCAATTACCTTTCATGTGTAAAAAAACGTCGGTTTTCTTTCAAAAAACTTCTTTCTAAACAGAATATCAGGTAACAAGCCAGCGCACGCTTTCAGGACGCACCCTCGCCGTATTCACTAGCGAATCAGTTCCATGATTGACATTTTTTTAATTAATAGAAAAATATATACAATATACTATTTCTGACTCACTCCGGAATGAACGGCAATAAGATTATTGAACTCGGAGATCACCCCATACGGCTTGTAAAATAATAATGTTCGAGGTCATAGGGCTTTTAACTGCATCTATTTCAGTTCACCAACTGCCGTAATATGAATGCATTATGTTGAACGAAGTATTACGTTGATCGGTGGTGTAGGCCGCACTGCATCTGCAGACTATTTGCATGGCTCGAGCAGACGTATTCAATTATAATTTCAAATAAGGATTTCAAGCGCGGTTGTGCAATTTAAACCGCCTCTACAATTAACGTCTTACAGGATATGGTCGATTTTTTTAAGTGAAGACATTGCTCTCCGAAAAAAATCCATTTTAAATTATGTAGGCTGTTGAAGGCCTTTCTGCGCGACTGGAATATAACAATACAGGCATAACTAGAAATATGACATAGGAATCACATGTTGTGCGTCTAGTTATGTCTGTATTTACACACTCAAGAATAAATGTACGGGTTAATTCTGTAACATTACAAAAAAGATCATGGAAGGATTTGGTAATAATTGCGACGATTTGTCATCCTTCACAATAGGTGCGTTTGAGATACACAAGATTGAAAAAAAAACGATGGGGTTCATCCTCCCACGGTCAACTGGAGCGCGCTCTGGCTCATGTTAATTTTATCTGTATTTGGACCACGGATCAATTCCATACTCCCAGCAGCAGTTGGCTCAGGGTCTTTGACGTAATCCCAAATGCAGCAATGGGGACGAGGTACACGAGCCCCCCATCGTGAAGATCGAACTAGCTCCTATTTGCTTGCATTCCCCAATGGGGACGAGGGTTACGAGCCCCCATAGTGGAGATCGAACTAGCTGCTATTTGCTTGCATTCCCCAATGGGGACGAGGGTTACGAGCCCCCATCGTGGAGATCAAACTAGCTGCTACTTGCATGCATTCCCCAATGGGGACAAGATACACGAGCCCCCATCGTGAAGATCGAACTAGCTGCTATTTGCTTGCATTCCCCGAAGGGGACGAGGGTTACGAGCCCCCATCGTGGAGATCGAACTAGCTGCTACTTGCATGCATTCCCCAATGGGGACGAGGTACACGAGCCCCCATCGTGGGGATCGAACTAGCTTCTATTTGCTTGCATTCGCTCCTGGCTCGTGTTGTATTGATAAGCGAATTGAGTTGGAAGCATCTGGCTTCGCTGTTTACAAGACGAATTGGGTTCGCAGCAGAAGGCTTCATGACAGCCTTCTTCTCGAGGCGACAGTAGACTCCAGTAGACAATAGACTCATGCCAGCCTTCTTCCTGAGGCGAAAGTAGACTCCAGTAGACAATAGACTCATGCCAGCTTTTTGTCCTGAAGCAACAGTAGACTCCAAATCAAATCACATTCACCGATTTATAAAATCTGTGTAATTTAATGGTTTTCATTTCATCTTTGCTTAAATTTTGGGCATAGACGTCGGATAAAGGTTTCAAGAGATCAGAGATTTTTACCAATTTAAATTAATCAAATATATATAGGTTACTCACCAGCGATACCTTATGCGAGAATAATAACCATTGGATCTTACTGACTGGATTCCATTACCTAAAGGTATACAGAATTAACTTTTCAACGTTTAACTGAGTGTTTTTTTAATGGATTTTGAAAAATCTTTAGATATTTATTTACAAGGAGCATTTTTGATAGTATCATTAATTGATTTTCAAAATTAGGCGATAAAAACGAATAAAAATGTTTCTGGAACAGTAAAACTATGGCTCGAAACAAAATGTTTGAAACACCCTAGAAAACAAGAGTTTCAAACACGAGAGTGTGAGGTTGGTTCGATTTGATTTGGGCCTCATTTCCACCAGAGCCTCAACGGGAGTCATAATAGGCTCCCCGTAGGGCTCGATGATCATTGATTCCAATAGGCTCGCACGCCTAGGTGTGCGAGGAAGAAACAAAACAACGCTTTTAACGTTAGAAAGGAAGTGAAAATTTTAGCAATGTCAGACGCACGCTAGTGCGCAAAAGAAAAAACGCTTACTCGAAACGGACCTCCGCTTCCAATCCTTTTGAACTTAAAGAGTGTATATACGCACCCTAGTGCGTACAGGTAGCATCGTCAAGATTAGTACAAGGTCAGTGGCTACACGGGCAAATTCAGCTCCGACAGCAACGCAACACGATATTTACAGCTACGCGGCTTAGTTGTTTAAATGCAATTTATTCATTTAGGTAAGATAAAGACTCAGATGAACCGAAACGAATCCTCGCCTCCAACCCTTCAGAACCTCATGTATATGTCCATACGCCAGTGCGCACAGATAGTATTGTCAAAATTGGTACAAGGTTCACGGCTACTCGGATTAAGCCAGCTCCGACAGCAACGCAACACAATGTTTCCAGCTACGCGGTCTATTTGGTTTCAAGTACAGTTTATTTAGTCAGGCAAGATAAAGACTCAGACGAAACGAATTCCCGCCTCCAACCACTCAGAACTCCAAGAATTGGTACAAGGTCTATGGCTTCACGGATTAGATTGACTCCAACCGCAAAGCGTCACAAGGTTTTATAGCTGCGCAATCCAGGAAATCCCCAGAAACTGCGTATGGTCCGTGCACGCGCGGCGAGCTCAGACTGAAGAAAAAATACCCACTCACAAAATCACCAACACGAACTCCCGCACAAATACTCCAGCGTTATAATATTGTGGATCGTGAACAAGAAAGTAAGAGCAGGTTCGTCATGGGCAGAAAAACTGCTCAGA
>SDVV010004620.1:0-20007 GCA_016164225.1 Gammarus roeselii
GCTAAGAACAGTAGCTAAAGCAAAAGTCAACAGCTTCTTTCATGACACTCTGAAACCTAAGTATGGTGACAGCGTATCGCTCATCCACTCGAACGCAGAATCCTTGCTGATCCAGTTCAAAGTTGTTGCCCACATTGAGACGGAAAATTCGGCAAACTCCTCTGGCTGAATACATGGACTTCTTCAACTAGCCCTCAAAATCATACCATGTACGATGAATCAAAGAAAGGACAGCTGGGGCTACTTAAAAGCAAAAAAAGCCAACGACTACCCGAGTGGAATAATTTGCTTGCAACCAAAGTGTTGCATTATGTTACTCGAATCCGTCGTCACAAAATTAGCTGCTAAGGGTGTCAATTACCAGACACAAGATAACAATCAGACTTGAACAATACAGAGACATCCTCAACCAGAAAACATACACACACTTTGAGACCAAACACAACATTCGCGCACAAGCATACAAGCTTCAAACAGTACGCACTATAAAAAATTGACTCGGTAAGTTTGAAATGAATCGGTACTATATTGATGCGTGCACAACTCTAGCCTATGGGCATCCAAACATTCAAAAAAATCCATTGAAGTAGAATCTACCGTCACTAAAAAGAGGAGGCGATGTCCCTTGGGTGATGATGTCGATGTAAATATGGATTTAACTTGGAAGAGCCGTAAGCCTGGGGGGAAGCCGTCTTTGGCGAGTGTACTCGCGTGAATGACGAAAGTACATCCACGTTTCCGGGTTTTGATCGCGTGGTTACACCGATATATCTAGTCCAAAACTAGATAATGTGCTATGGGGTAGATAGATTCTCGTAACGAAGCTGCTGCATCAACCAAAATACAAACATCAGTTCGCCAGCTACCAGACTAATAAACCATGCTATCCCTATAGGTATTATTTACAGATACAAGTAAATCGATTGTAAACACATAACGTTGCCCAAAATTCCATAAACAGGTTTTAACCAAGCATCCAACCACTACGAGTGCACCAATCAACCACCGAATGAGTCAATTATACCCCCACTAGAAATGAATACAAACATATGTACAGAAAAAATGCATTGTAACATTAAACCAGTAATCAATATTTAATGATACAGACACTCGTACATAGCAATCATGCCAAGGAAATTACTGATAAGACAAAGAACAGGTAGGAGTAGCCTCACCTGACGAATATTCCAGAGGCGTACTGAACTTATTGCCTAGAGGGTCATGACACCCCCCTCTCACCACTCTCCAAAATAAGATGAAGTCATATATCTACCAGAACCGAATAAATATAAAATTATTAACAGAAAGAATCCAAGTGTACCCCAATAAAGTCATTAAAAAAAAACGTATATACATACAATAAACATCAAAAATATAATAAAATAGAAGTGTACATAACCTCAAAACCTTCCCAAATATATATTCGAAAGCAATAGGCGAAAGCCCATCAGTCCGTCCGTCCGTCCTAATGAGTCACCCGTTAGCCACCCGTAAGCCAGCAGTAAGCCTCTTTGGTCTGTTTTCTGACTTACGATAAGCTTAAGTCCCAAAAGTAATTAGCTTGGTTGAAAAGTAATTAACTTAACCCAAAAGTATTTATTAATTACAAAACAATTATACCCCATCTATAGTGGAATGCTGAAGTGAAGCTGAACGTAGACATGTATCCTTACCTTGACAGGGTGTAAGGCCGCCGTACGCGATAACAAGATAGCATCTAACCCTGAGACAGTGATGGATAGAGGTCTGCCGCTACGCTAGCGACCCAGTGGTATCATTTCCAATTGAATGCTATTGTATGCGCGTCTATGACAGTGTCATATTGTAGATATTCTGTAACTTCCAACAGTGTTACTGTAGATATACTGCAACGGTGAAAATAAATATGTATACATTCAACAGGAAAAAGCACTTGGATTTCATCAAATACTATAGCTTTTGCTCTATAATAACAATGAACCTACATAATACAGCATTCACTTATAAAGAACCTGTAGCCAAACCTATGTATGTTAACTATCGAGCTATGAAGCAAGTTGAAATTGCTACGGTATCTACGTCATCTGATAACACCCTAAATAATTAATGTTCGACCATTATATACCCATTGAGATAACAGCCGTGTCTGCGACAATAAATAAGACACTACATAAGTATACTATTAACAATAATATATACGATACATACAACCAGATCGACTAGATACCATTGGTGAAAAGAATTTAATCCTACACATGCAGTCAACCTCCCATGTACCAGGCTAACATTTCTTGCGCATATGACAATTAAAAAAAATATAACAATAATTTATACAATGCTATTTACCCTCTACAATACCTTTTTACAAGCCTTCAATAATCATAAACCAAAACCAACAAGCTCCAGGGCGGTTTCGGCCTCCATATCTCCAGGGCTGTTTCGGGAACATAATATCCCCCCAGGGCTGTTTCGGGAACATAATTCCACCCCAGGGCTGTTTCGGGAACATAATTTCATCCCAGGGCTTTTTCGGGAACATATTTCCCCCAAGGTCATTTTAGGGAACATTATAACTACTCATGTGGGACAAACTCTAACACTGAGCATAATTACAGCTCTCCTGCCTGTACAAATCTTCGGCCTCTAACGTCTTGCTCAGACCTCCGATACCCGGCAAAATATTAATTGGATAATTAACTCCATTTCCCACCGAGTAGTCCATCAGTGTCCTGGGGCCAAACTCATTACACCATTGACGTGGAGCTCACTGGGCCGAACGGGTATATTAATTTGACCCTACACGAGCGTGTTCAATGCCGACATTGAATTTATAGTAAGTAATACCTAACACAAACGGTCCGTGTTGATATGGACCTCTATTTTACTGTAACGACAGCTATTCGCTAATATTACTGTTGTAGGTATGAGAGCCAAACTATTATGTGTGTTCGTGGCGTAATTGTATCAAACCAATCGAGGGAATTTCTTGGCCCTAAGCTGGTTTTGCCTTGTTTTTGCTCCTTAAATCGCGTGTCGGTCGTGTGCAGGCTAGGGTGAAGACAAATTACTCGTGAGCGTTTTTTCACGATGTTCATATAAATTGACAATCAAATATTTGTTTTCATCACTATAGGACAAATGTGGACAAATTATAATGCCTTTCTTTGTTTGATTAATTTATGTCAAACACAACCAAATTAATAGATACTTTTCAACCGATTTTTAGCAAATTGTAATCAATCAATATTTCAACAGATGCGTTCAAGTTCTTCCATGAAACTTGATGAAGTGGTTCACCGATCACGCGCTCGGCAGGTATCCCTATTCCCGTGGGAGTGCGGGAATAACACAAAAGATAGTCAATCTTACGTTTTTTAGCTGTATCCAAACCCAAACAATAATATTACTCGAAATTAACTATACCCAAGCGAGAAGTCAGTGGACATGTACCTGATGCTGAATATGTTTAAAAGATTAGACCGTATAGAAGAAGTTGGCAAAAAATGTGTTTTCTTCTATGCTACTTTTAGCAATCAGAATCCGAGAGTGGTCACGGCAATGCAAGCTTTCAATGGGCTAGTCAGCGTCCGGCGTCATTGTGAACAGACCAATGGTGATACATGTATCTTCGAAGCAAAATAACAGATTTACTTTAATTGCGTTATGGGTCATTGATTATTTTGCACAGCGCATAATTATTTCATAATGATATTACAATATGGCTTTGGATTCATGAACAATACATGAATAATCTTAGTAAGTATCATTGAATTTTCCATCTCAAACGATTTCCGTTTGATAAAACCATTGTGCCTTAAGTATGGAAAATGTCTGTTTCATTTTTCTGAATCATGAGGTGCAAAAATATATGTTTAAAATAATAAACTTGAACTTATAGACATGTGTTTACACCCAGTTTGTTTAGTCCCATTATTAACCTAATTTAAATGATATAATTGAAAATGATTGTAAAAAATTCTGATATTTCCATGTTTTTTATTTTTTTTCCAAGGCGGGTAAAACCTCGTTTGCCGGCCCTGGGCGAGTGACTTTCATAGCACCGCGGCATAATGAACGGATCCATATTGACTCCTACACATTGAAATTCATTTCTCTTGCTCCTATTGAACAATGGATATATTGTCGGAAAACAGTCAGCGACTGAGCTGCCTCAATATTGATAATGATCACAATTCCCCCATTTGGCTAACGAAACTCGGATGAATCATCTCCATGAAAAAGAATAAGGATATTCCAGTGACTAACCGCATTTGTCATTGTATCAAATACAATCAATAGATGATGACTGGGCCACGAGGACGTCCTTGCCACCAATGATTAACCAATGCACATTAATCATTGTATTCACATGACATGGATGTAATGCGTGTGAAGAAAAACAACGATCATTTGTAAACGTAAATACACAACGTGACGCGTTTTTCAATACACTGAGCAACGTTTATTCTCGTTTCCTTTGTATTTCAGCTGAAACCACTGAAGCTGTACATGTATGTTTAAACAATTAAGAGTTTTGCCAGTGATCTATGTTTCATTCCAGGACCCTGAGGGATGAGGCTTGTTCTCCTGCGCTTTACGAGCCGTTAACAGAAACTGGTCGGGTTACGATCCTGTGGTGTGGATTGCCACAGCCGTGCCTGGGCCCATCGTACAGGGGCTGCAGGAGAGGGATCAGGACAAGAAAATTACCCGGTAAACAATATTGCTTACCTTACGGCGGAAAGTGTGTGCTTCAATACCTGTGTTTTGAGGATGTTTTTGCTCACCAGTTTGTTTCTGCGAACCAAGCAAATGCCCTAATGAAATGGTCCTTCAGTGCGTGTTGAGTGGTGAGGTTTTTTGTTGGTTACGCTGTATTGATTTCTTCTTTGGTTATGTCCAGCAACAAGTCATTCTGCATGGTATTTGCAAGATGCGAATAACAGATATTACATATTTGTATCTGTATATCAGGCCTATCATTCATAGATCTCTCTTTTTCCAACAGATGTTTTATGTCTATTAATTGTCAAATGTCTTTTAGCTTTAGTGATAGCAAATATCGGGAATCGGTGGGAAATGTGCCCAGAACTCGTCAGAGTGCAGCAGTCTGATCGGGCAAGCAGGTTACCTGAAGCCAAAATAGTTTAAGAAATATACGAGGTTTGCAATCGAAACCAATCAATCAAAGAAATGTTATTCCAAAAAGTGTCGATTGTTATACTTTGAAAATCTGCATGTCCAATCGAACCAAATCAATTCAAATGGTATTGATGTTATTCATGCTTATTGCGTATAATAGTTTCCATGGGAATGGAGTTATACCGATAATTTCTTAAACGGTAGTTTATTATCAGTTGATCCCATACGAGTCATTCCAATTAGGCTTGAAGATGGTTTATATCAACTCAAACGAATCGTTCTTGTTACGACTAAAAGTGTTAGTTTGGCCCTCTTGACAAAACAACCAGTAACGTATTCTGATTAAAATTAGCGATGCAAATTGTTTCTTCATTTGTTGCAGGATTGGCTTAGGGGCTCGAGTCAGTCCTTAGATAACTTTGATGCAGTAAAGGTGTAATTGGCTGACTGGAACACTCAAGCGAATAGTCGTCCAGCTACACAATTTAATGCGTAAGATTAAACCGTGTGTCGCAAGCCTATTGACCGAATTATTACTCATTTACCATGTACACATATTCACTATTTCTCCGTCGACATCTCAATCGCTTAATTTGAAAAATAAGTCTTCACGAGCCGATCATTCCCATTATGCCTAGTGTTAAGGGTCGTCACTGTGACTATAAATAATGACAAAAAACACAACCAAACAGAAACAAGTGACATACCTAATTTTGTTAAAATTGGTGCTGTAAAATACGTACAATATTTACCTGTAATAGTAATCGCCCTACGATAAAAAAATACCGGCATACAATCACAAAACTGGTACGACAGCACAATAATGGCCTAGTAGTAAGATATCGGGCTTAACTTCAACGTATGATATGAACCATTTATTTGTATCGCTCGATTGCTTAGGCAAACGGGTTTTATGTCGATCGTGGGGACTTGGGCCGTAAAGATACTTCAGGTAAGATATCGATTATTTTGTAGAGACCTTTTCGTGAAACAAGTTGCAAGAGGCGAGAACCTCAAAAATAATTCCTAATGTTCAAAAACTGAAACACTAG
This sequence comes from Gammarus roeselii, assembly GCA_016164225.1. Classification (NCBI taxonomy): domain Eukaryota; kingdom Metazoa; phylum Arthropoda; class Malacostraca; order Amphipoda; family Gammaridae; genus Gammarus; species Gammarus roeselii. The sequence continues at coordinate 6,174 of SDVV010004620.1, forward strand.
AACAACAACCATGTGTAGAGCTTCATATGTACATGAACGCATAATAATATAAACGGATTTCCGTGAATACATCACTCTGACTTGATCATGTCTTTTATCAAACATTCCATCAGATGTAAAAAATGTCTTCCTCTCAGAAGAAATGTGTACTAATTGACGTAGTATTTTTTTCTGCTCATCCCAGCACCTGCTGCAATTGTCGCTCAGTTCATCTTCTATGACTCTTCAACGACATAACAGATTCGAAGTCGTTAATTGGCTGCCGCCTGAAACCATCTAGTGACGCGCAGTCTCGCTGTCTGAAAAATATGAGAGCAGAACATCATCCGGAATGGATCGTTGCTATTAAATATGATCAATCATGCAGCCTCGCGACGAATTTGAGACAAATTGACGATTGGAACAAGAAGACGAACGATGAACTTCAATAAAAGATTTCGAAAATATCAAACCACCGAAGTTACCAAACGAAATGGTCATTAGACTGTAAATGGGCCGTGGACACGTTCCAAAAATAAATAATTAAATTTTGTAGAGAACTGACCTGTGTGTGTTTACGAAATAATTTAGTACGTTTCAGGTCACGTTCATTCATCACACACAACCAGAACAACCGCCATAAAGAAATTCCGACATCTCACGAACATTTATCATCTCTTGAATAATACACTGTCAAAAAAGTAACCATTTAGAGCGGTCAAAATATCTTTATGATTACTTTTGTTGAAGAGCATACCAAAATAATATGCAAGGTTGTCGTACGTACGCACAACCTCAGCAGTCTTGCAGAGAGAAGATGAAATTGGCACAAAATTATGAGGTCAGTGCTGCCAAAGCAACACAAAGCGTTTTCCAGTGTAACATCAACTTCATCGAAAATGAAAACCTAACCGATGCGATGAAGAATCGGATATTAGCTCTGAAGGTGATGGGTGTTAATGCAAAAGATTTACGAGGACAACAATACGAAGCTTAGCTACTTTTTGAGAGTGGGCGCTTCAGCCAGAGTGTGGGTAGCCTCACTCTTGAAAAACCAACCATAGTGGCTAAGACCAACGAGACGAGTCGCAGCCACAACGATGGCTGTTCAGGCGGCTGAATAGCTTTCGTGGTGAAATACAAAAACTTGAATGGGTTACTGAAATAGGAAGCAATGTATAAAGAAATGTATACCAACTCTCCTAGTAAATTTTATAACGAGGGTTGCTGGAAATCATCATAACAAGCCCAATGAAGATCAATTTGTTCACATAAAAAATTATAGCAACTACCAATGCATGACCAAGGTAGAGAGAGAGTCAATAAACCAGTTATTTCCCACCCGCGGATGACCGATACAACGTATGGACTGATCACCTCGTTGAATCAATTAGTTTTGGTTGAATTAAATTTCCAGAGACATGCAAATATTTCAGCAACAATCCGGTCCTACGAGAAACGACGACGTTCATTCTCAGTTTCTGCAACTATTTTTGAGATTCAATAATTTAGCAAAGCTGCGGCATTTACACACAACATTCCTTTCTTTATCACAACCTCAACTTATTGAAAAAGAGGCCAGCAAACTGAATTTTTGCTATGTATGCTTCAGAACCATGCGTGTCTGTGGTGTACCTTGTAATCCTCTGCAACTATATCCTTGACCAGAAAATTTTTCTAAGCTTTCGTCAAAAAAGAGTCCACGTTGTTTCGTATGCAGTTCTCATTTCTTCTCCTGAACTGGTACAAACTTCACTTTTCTTCCATCAATAGTCGGCATCATTCCAAAGCGTCGACCATATTTCCAAAGGCTTGCGACTCTTTCTCTAGCTTCAACAAACTTCCAAAATTTGCTAACAATTTCCCAATGTTTCGTCTAATACTACCTAGAAGCAATTAGGCCGTCTAAATGGCCGTCTATTAGGCCGCGATTTGTCACACTGGTGTCCCAGTCCCACTTGCACTGTCAACCAAGCATTCACCTAACTCCCAAGTAGTATATATTGCACCAAAACAGCCCTGGAGATCCGTGCACCAAAACAGCCCTGGGTATCCGTGCACCAAAACAGCCCTGGAAATAGGTGATGCAAAACGGCCCTGGAAATAGGTGATGCAAAACACCCCTGGAGATTGGGCCACCAAAACAGCCATGGAAATAGGGACTACATATAGGTTTTGTGAAGGAATTAGATATAAGATGACTAGATCTTTGAACCTTTTATCTATTGTATTTGTTTGGATGTATGTTATTTGTTAGTGTGTCTGACTTAGTCGTTGTATATCTCGGACATTGTAGTTATATGTTAAGACAAATTGATCTTGTTGTCAAGTTAGTTACTGATGGTACACAGAGATACTAAGAACGCAACTTTTTTGTGAGTCGGCCGATGTATTTGTTAGGATGTAAGATATTTGTTTGTGTGTCTGACTCAGTCGCTGTATATCTCGGACATTGTAGTTATATGTTAAGACAAATTGATCTTGTGGTCAAATTAGTTACTGCTGGTACATAGAGATACTATGAACGCAAGTTTTTTGTGAGTTGGCCGATGTATTTGTTAGGATGTATGTTATTTGTTAGTGTGTCTGACTTAGTTGCTGTATATCTCGGACAATATAGTTATATGTTAAGACAATTACTCTTGTGGTCAAGTGAGTTACTGATGGTACATAGAGACTGCCCGGAACGCAGTTTTTTTGTGAGTTGGCCAAGAACGCAGGTTTTTTGTGAGTTGGCCGATAAATTTGTTAGGATGTATGTTATTTGTTAGTGTGTCTGACTTAGTCTCTGTATATCTCGGACAATATAGTTATATGTTACGACAATTACTCTTGTGGTCAAGTGAGTTACTGATGGTACATAGAGACTGCCCGGGACGGGTGGGGAAGAGGGGAGGGGTTGACCGGAGTCAGGCGGTGTCCAAAACGCAAGTAGAAGCGATTGCTATAGTTCAACCGCAACTGGTAATCAGCTCTGACAATTAGCGATTTTATCTCTGGATGTGGAGTCACACAAAGATTTTATCTCGTGATATATGGTCATAATGGAGAATAGTTTTTCCATACGGGAAAATTTCAGTTTCCTTACGGTATCTGGTTGCTTCCATTTACGATTGCTCACGTACGGATTATATAGATGTACGTTATTAGGTCTGGTCGATGCTGTATATGATTGTTTTGGAATATTTCACTCGGTAGGATGGCATGATATATATTACTATGTTTGTTATTGAATGACTCATTTGAATAGACCCATTGTTTATACATGATATTGTATATGCTACGATAGATATTATTGATTAAATCCACTCGATTTGTTGCATTCAATGTATATGTTTTTGATAGATTCGTCAAAATCCACTGTTATGAAACAAACAGTTGCAGATACGTTCACGTAATTTCTCAGATGAATTTTTCCGTAGACAGTGAAACAAGGTTTATTCATACATATATATTAATGGAATAAAATACACATTTATGTGAACAATTTTAAGGTTTTGGCATAACATTCGGGCATGTTCGAAAACATATTACTTGGTGGACAATCAATCATGGTTAATTATAAATATTTATTTGATTTTCATAGAATCATTTACATTGTTTTTTATGGGTTCCATTACAGTTCTTCCCAATGCATATTTTTCAATGCCTATTTAGGTGGACAATGAGACAAGTTTATTACTATACATTTATATATATTCTATATACATAAAAGCATACAAGGATTATTTACATTTTATGAACTTTTAGAGGATAAAACCTGTTGAGGTACACGTACTTTCATCATTAAGTCGACTACAAACGCCAAAGACGGTCTCACCCGGCTTGCGTCTCTTCCATGTTGAATCCATTTCTTCATCGATTTCATTAGCCAAGGCACATTGCTTCCACTTTTTAGTGAAAAAAATCATGGCCTTATCTATTCAGTTTGTAATGAACAAAGAAAATTACCTCCCGAAAATCACTCAGACTTGCCCTCCTCAAATTTGAAAAGGCATTTTTGGTTCGATGAAATTGATGATAAATCAATTTTATCTCTTTCTCAAACTGAGATCAAGGCACACATTACTTTCTCCTCTTCCTTTGGTACCAATGCTATGCTGCCAGTTCGAAAAGTTCACCCTCGAGACACCGTCTATGACTTTGATTCTCACTACCCATGTGTCCACTCTAAGCGGGTTTCAATTGGGTGCAGCTCAACTTTCCCTGAGCGGGTGTTCTTGCAAAATATTTCTCGACGAGTTTTCCTCCCGTATATCCTACCACCTATCCGCTGTTTCTTCTGCCACGCCAATATAATTAGTATCATAATGCCCTAAGCCTGTTGTAAACAACTAAAGCAGGCTAACCTGGAAATGACCTAAAGTTGAGCGTGCACACGTGTACACGTGATGTTTAGGTGTGATTTTGTAGGTGTCAGAAGCGAGAGGAGATGGATCTGAAAATCCATTAAGTGATGACTAGACCTCGACCCCCAATGGTCAAGAGATCGTACTCCCTTACACTCTGCGCAATTTCCAAATTATAATCCTGTTGTGTTGTGATCATCATTTGCCACAATATCGTAAGATATAACAGGACTTATATCAAATTTGTCGGAATTTGAGCAGTTTTTTATCAATAATTTTCCCAAGTGCTATTTGCCTCAATGAAACTTACCTTTATCCTTCACAGAGCCTCCGTCTTCCGGGATACCATGTTTACCGCGGAGACCGTCTTGATGGTTTTGGAGGGTTAGCAATTTTAATTGCCGTTAGTATTTAGCACGGGTCAGTGCCACTTGTGGCTTCTACACATGGAGTCCTTAAGACCCTGGCAGCAGACATAGACATAGATTGAGCATGGTCACGCATACTCCTTGTTGACCATCAATGTAAAAATTTATCTCTGACAGAGTTCTCTCATTAGATTGCTCAGTTGGGTTCTCGAGATGTTGTTTGTGGTGATTTAAATGCTCATCATCAATATTAAGAACCGCTGAAGAACTTCAGAAACTGAACTTGCCTTGCTCTTGTTGACTTACTCACTAGCAGAGACCTTTTTCCTATACTGAACCCTCAAAACTTTCCAACTCGGATAGACCCTGGCTTCAGCTCTACACCCAACCTTGACCTTAGCCACTCGCCACTCACACTCTTTCTCCATCTCTCTGGCCTCTGACCTTGGTAGTGACCATCTTCCTGCCCTTCTATATTCATGTACCCAAACTTAATCGGGCCTATCCATCCGATCTCGTTGGAACTTTCACAATGTGCCTGCCTCATGGTGGGATGCCTGGGCTGCAGATTTGGCCACCACGAGCATTGAAAGAGTAGATACTGCAACAACAGCCTACAGTTCATTTGAAACTGCTGTTTAAAATACTACATTTAAATATTTTTCACTTATATCTTTTGCTACCTCTAGGCGTCCTGAAAAACCTTGGTGGAATGCATCTTGCGAGCATGCTGATAACAATTGCCGCAAAGCTATCCACCTATTCAGTCACCTCTTAATCCCAGCTAACAATTCTGCTCCTAATAAGTACACAGCAATAACAGTTAATACACTATTGCCTGAAAGAAGACCTCCTGGCAGGATTTTCTTGCTCGCATCACCTGGCCAAATATGGATACTGTTTCAATCCGTCTCGAGGCGAGCCCCTTCTTCTGCTTTTCCATTCTCCTCTTGTACCTATCCTCTTTTATTCAGTCAAGCGGCAGATGAACTAGCATCCCATTTTTATCTTGCTTCCTCTAATGAGCCCCTCCTTTCAGAGCATAACTCAGCATTTATCAGTGACAAACTTACTTCAGTAGCAGATTACACTCTCAATCTCAGTTTCTCTCTTTATGAGCTGCCCTCTGTTCTTCCCAAGCTTTCATCCCACTCTCCACCTGAGCCTCACATTCTTCATGACCAGTTTCTCTCTCACCTTCCATGGAGTCAACCCCTTACACACTTGAACATTTATAACTTTCTTTTTGTACTGCTGTCACCCGGAGATCTACTTAATTGCCCCTGTTCCTGAACCCGGAAAAGACCCCATCCAGTATCTGCCTACAGGTCCATATCTCTGTCCTCCTATATTGGAAAGCTCAAGGAGAAGCTTGTCGTGATCCGCCTCATGTGGTATTTGGAGAGAAATAATAATACCTTTCTCCTATACCAATTTGGGCATCTCTTCCAATGTGGAACTATTAAAGCCCTCATCTTCTTTGATCACAACACATGCAATTGGCTATTCGCACTCAATAATAAGTCCTGTCAGTCTTATTTCATCTTTCTAGTGCTTTTAAACGGGCTGCCCACCAGCCGATCCTGTTCGTGCTGGCATCACATGGGGTGTCTAGCCATTTCCTTCGGACAGTCTCCAGCTTCTTAATGGACTGTTCCTTTCCATTTCTGTCTCTTCTGCCTCTTCTCAGTCTCATCCTAGTAACTCTGGGGCCCCTCAAGGTGCTATTGTCTTTCCCCTTCTCTCCAATATACTACTGTCTGACCTCCCTTCCTCTCAAGGTGTCACATTTATGCTGATGACATATCCATGTTTGTTACTGCTGACTCGGCCTCTTCTGCCCAGGCACTACTCCAGGCTGCTTTCTCAGGGCACACCACTGGGCTACTTATCAACCCACAAAAGTCGAGTACTTTATTTTTTATCGTTAAGTGCTCAGTTCCTACTTGCGCACCACTTCATATGTCTGGTGTTCACATCCCATAATCACGGCACCATAAACTGTTTGGCATAATATTTGACCCACTTCGTTTGACTTGGCATCCATGCATTGACTTTCCCCGATTCCGTTGTCATAAGCGTTTGAACAAATTGCGAGTTGTTGCTGGATCACGTTTTGGGGGCTCACTTTTTCTTCTATCTGGCTTATATCAGAGGTTTCATTTACTATGGGCTACACTTTCACTCCTCTGCCTCTTCTTCATTTCTTGCTTGACTTATTACCCCTTGATCTCAACCGTGTGGAACTGTTCTTTCAGCAGTCTTTCGTCAACCAGCTGATCATCCTAACCCTGCTCTCCTACGGCGTGATCATTTCCCTACCTCAATTCCCATCTTATGTCGACATTACTGTTCGCCTCATCTATGCAGGGCATGTCGTCTTTACCACAAACATAGATTCACTTTCTCTCTTCCTTTCGGTCAGGAAATTATATCTGTTTTCCCTCACTGGTTCCCTTTTCTTTCTTTTATCCCCACCTCCTTTGCCACTGCTACCATAGGCGCAGCAGCGGGTAGTGTCCCAGTACTGTTTCCAGATCGTGGTTCTTTTTCCTACCCTGATTATCTCTCTACTTACACTGAAGGCTCAGTGATTGGAGAAAATGCAACTGTGTTAGGGTGGGTGTTGTGGTTCCTCATAGTCATCTAAAGTTTCCTTTCCATCTGCTCTCAGTTCACACAAAGCTTTCTGCGAAACTCTCTCGGACAATGTAAGCACTGATCTTTCTCTCCTCACCCCAGGCTACCACCTCTGCTATCATTTTCAAGGAGAGCCCATCCTCACTCTTTCTCTTGTCCTTATTAAGGCTTCTTCCTATAGCACATTCGTTTATGCAATTCATAGACACCTTATCCTATTTCATCTTCCTTAAACCCCAGCTCATTATGCCATTCCAAGCAATTAGGCTGCAGACGCAGTTGCACAAGAAGCAAAAACTTCTTCCCTCCCTATTCATGAGCTACCTTTCTTAGCTCATAATTATCTTCTTTAGTCTGGCTTCAATAGCAGGTCAAGTGAAATGATATTATAGGCCGACCTCTCAATGTATCCACAAAACCCCGTGTGCGTATTTGGGCCTGGCTGGAAACACCTAATTATATTATGAGTACCCCTTTGCTAGATTCAGACATGTTACTGGTCTCTTAAATAAACCACCGCACAAAATCCGTCACATTGACTACCCAGATTTCCCACATTGTAATTCTGTTGAAACTGTATATCATCTCTTTTTTTGTCTGCGCCCACAACAATGCTGCCCGGTGCCGTCTTGCGTGTCAAACGGCTCTTGGCCACCACTTGCAGCCCTTCCTCCTACACCCGCCCACACAGTGCACTCTGCACACATTTTTCTCATATCATAACAACGCGTCTGTGACCGGGTCCCATTCTTCCTCAACAATACCCAGGTCTTGCCCTCTCACACTGTCACATTCCTTCTTCATTGTCTACTAAACTACTCAGGTCTGTTTGCCCCATTTAGTTCACTCACATTCACTACCTCTCTAATTTTTCTCACAGATTTTTCCACTTGCGACCATTGATCCATTCTAATCTCTATTCCACCAGAAGATGGTCAGATATTCCTCTACCCTCCTCTGTCAACACCCTGCTCATCCAACAGCCTCCCAACCACTCACATTGAAATCAACACGAAATCCATCAGCGCTCACCACAGCACCATGGGCCAACCTTACCCATGTGCACTTGTGGACATCTCGATTCTTGAACAAGCTGTTTCCTATCTCCATCTTTTGCTCCATGAGCAAGCCTACCATGTTCTCACCACTGTCATTTCTACCGGGAACACCATACCTTCCCATGACATTCTCCCCCACTACATCTCCATGTCTCACTTTTAGACCCTCCAATACAACCACGTTTTATTGATCTCCTAAATTTCCAATACACTCACTCAGATTAATTCAAAATACATCCCTCTCCTCCTCAATCCTCTCGCTGCCAGACACGCAAGCACTCACAAACGCTCATCTTTCTAAATCTAACTTAATTTTTGCCCGCTTCTATCCTGAGGATGCCTCCATCCCCTCGTTAACGCTACGAGCCTACCGATCACTCAATATCAGTACCATAGTTTACCGTGCCCAACCTTCACTACGCTCGACTTTTTTCCATTTACCACACCAAACTCACATCAGCTCTTATCTTCCAACTTCTTGAGAATTCGGCCTAGCGCTTGTATCTGAACTCTATGGCATTCATTCTGAAGCAGAACATCAGAGCATCATGTATCTGGGCAATACATGCAGTACAGGACCAAAAAAGTGAAAGGTTGTCGTAGGAAATAGTACCTAACGAAGATTCTCGAAACAAATCTAATCAACACCTGAATCTAAAGCTGTCGATCCACGATGTTGATTTAAGATGGACTCAATTTCATTACTCGTTAAATCATAGTGACCGGTGTTATTGCTGGACACCGTTTTGCAATGAGTGGGCACCATTTTTGCAGTGCTTCCTTCAGTAATACCTTACAGGGGGCGACCATTTTTCTCCTATACCAAGATAAAATTTGAACAAAATCCTACATGAACACCTAAATCAACCAATAATTTCAAACACTAAACCAAACCAACTGAAATAATTCGATTAAAAATCATATTCCTACAGTGAAACCCAACAAAGAACAAATAAGCTAAGTGATATGTTCTTGGTAATAAAAATTGACGTTGAAATTTTGAACCAGCGATATTTTCCTGATTATAAAAATTATCATTCAAATATTTAACCGGTATTATGTTCCTGACAATAAAAATGGCCATTCAAATTTTAAACCAGTAATATGTTTCTGATAACAAAAATGAACATTCAAAAAGTATACCATCACTGAAACCTGCAGTAAAAACCACGACTTACGAGTTATTCTTCTACAACCATTCAAAACATAGCCAATATCCAACGTAGATAACCCAACATGACGTGAAACCAATATAGTATATCAACTTATTAGAAATCAAATCTTTTATAATTACAATAGTCGCCGTCAATAATCGTAAAAGATATACATAATGCTATCGCCTAATCTTCGAATCACATTCGGTAATGACTACTAGAGATACCATCAAAAATCACAAGACACAAAACACAAGATTGATGTTAATCAGTACTTGTGCCTGACCGTCCACCCGACCATAACCACTCGCAGTCTGGGGATCAAACAGATACAATAAACTACACTAATCATTCAAAAAATGTACAATATCGATACAAAATACCCCAATACTCCGTTCAAGATCACAAGATATTATAACGCCGACCGCGCAGCCCACCTCGATCCGTTTCTCGGCCCCTTGCTTTTTCGATTAGTTTACGGGACCGCCCACCTCCACCCGATTATCGACACTATGAACCATGAATACGTAACAAAATACTTTTATGGAGGACATCAATCTATTTGATTATGTCACTCAACTGACAAAACCGCACTAGCTCGATTTTGCGTTGCTCAACGTACATAATACTGGGTTTTTGTAATAATCTCGAAAATTAAAAATTATGATAACCATTATAAATCTTCCGGGGAATGAAATTTCTTCCATTTTAAATTATACCATTGAGATCAGAAATTCTCTTTACAACAGATACATGTATCAACGGAAGTCTTCTGTTGTGTTGAAATTCACCAAACGTTTACAATTTCCCCCAAAATGTATTATTGATGTCGCCCAAAGGTTTTTCTTTTCGGGTACGAAGAAATGGCAATCTCAAAAAAAGTTCCTGACATTTTATTTCGAGATCAACAGAATTTTCAATGCTTAGGACATCGTGGGACTTGGTCGATCGCAACATAAATTAAATTCCAGTTCCGCAGGGATATATCGAAAGGAACGAGTGTCGGCCTACACAGTGAGCAAAAACATCAGCATTCCATGTATTAATTTTTATTTGTTTTTGATATTGTGGCGGGGAGGTGACCAGCGTTAGTACACTCCGGCCAGAGACGTAACTCCATGTTCACTTTAGCAGAATCTTCAGTCGGACAATAAAATAAACCTCGATGTTTCGAACTATTCATATAATTGGTGAAAACGTCAAGAACCGGCGATGCAGTGAAGCGAGCACCGTAGAAAATGTCGTGATAAATTAAACAGATACTCACTGGACGATCGACACTGCGAACGATTACCGAATGAATGAGTGTTCAAAAAAGTCTTTGAGAGTAATGGGGTGGGATAATATTTGGAATAGCAATACAGCTTGATACAAATTGATATTCTTTACAATGATCTCCATATGAACACGATCTACCATACACTTCTTAAGGAGGTGGAGCGTGCGGGTAGGTGAGCAAAGAGGGACATAGATGCTTGGTGGGGTTCCAACAAGAACATGCTCTTGGAAGAAAGAGCTTAAGAAGGTGGGAACAGAGAAGAATGGGATGGAGGAGATGCCGAAAAAAGGTAAATGGTCGATTTTTGATGGGTCATTGTGCTGTAGGAAACAGGTGAACCCTGTTTGAGTATTTTGAGGAACCGTTGAATGTTGAGGATGTCACGGAATATGACATTATTGATGTGGGTTGTGGTGTACTGATGCCTGTTTTGGGAGCAAGAAATGTTGATGACATCACTGAGGAAGAGGCGAATGAGGGGTTGGATGTGATGGAGTATGGTATGATCCTGGTTAGGATGGCGTTGCGTAGGGTGTGGTGCCCTTTATTTGGTGCAGTGCTTGGATTCATCCGGTGTATAAAGGCAAAGAAGCATTGGTTTCATTGGTTGTGTGAGGTGGAAAAAATGCTGATTAATAGGACCAAGGGCAGTACGGATGGTGCGATCGGCGAGAACCTGTGTGGCTCTAGGAGTGGTAGAGGGTGTGCATATCAGATTTGTGCTGTGGGGCAGGTCTTCGGGAAATAGCTTGCGAAGAGAAAGCATGTGTTCAGGTAACATATTAATCGGGAAATAGTCTATGATTGATAGGGTCAACTCGGAAGTGTTATGGATCGTGTTTCGTATCACGGCTCAGACACCATCACTAACGCATGAGAGGAACACAGTTGTACCATCTGCAAAATGAACAAATTATAGAACATCTATGAGTATATGAAAAATATCAGCGTGCTAAGTGTGGAACCCTAAGAAACGCCATGGGACATGGCAGTAGGCTAAGGCGGTTGCATTTCAACTCGACATACTGCGATCGATTCAACAAGTCAGATTAGAACCAATCTTGAGCCGATCGTCGAATGCCGTCGTGACAGAGTTGGCATATTAGAGTCTGGTGGTTAACAGAGACTAAGGCTTTGGAAAAGTCTGAAAACACTGACAAGACACTTCTCCCTAAGTCAACAGTGCTGTAGATAGTATCACAACACTCAAGGACCGCGTCCGCAGTGCTTCCACCTCTCCGAAACCAAAATAATACTGAGTAAGAAATTGGTATTTGAATTTGAAAACAACCAATCTACAGTACAATAACCTGGACAACTACTCTCCAATAACAGGTAAGATAGATATTGGACAACCACTTAAATATTGGGATGACTCTTGCAAGCTGAAGGCAGTCTAGAAATAGCCCATTCAGAAACTACTAATTGAACAAAATATAAATGATTGAAGACAGTATGTCAGTTAGGTACTTACAAAATTTACTATGAGGTTAACATAGAATTACTGCCTTTCAGATGAAGCCTCAGATGGCAGCTGATATTTCGTTGGTGGTTGATGGAGTAACAATCATAGAATTTGCGTTTATTGGGAGTAAGTATGACAAAGCTTTGACATTTGACCGAGGATTACGTTGTCCAGACTGCTGGCCACAGAGCTAAAACACCGGCAACCTTGCCGCAGTCACTGATGAACATTGATGTTTTGGAGCGTTGTTGAGTTAGTTGTGTAGCTATTACCACGTCATACCTATTTTATAGTATCCAGGTCCTACGAATACCACGGTTGAACCTTCAAATTTATTACGAAAGTTGATTGACTTTGCTCAGCTGGGATCACTCAAAAGAGCATTTGTAATGTAATTATAAGTTTGGAATTGAACAAGCCCTTTTTTATAGTCTTATATTGCATTGTTTTCTATGAATTCGGGTCCGGACAGACTCAGTGAGCCTTGATGGTCAAATAGATTTATAAAACAAGAACTTAACCCCTGAAGGACATCGGTCATTTAAATCAAATAGTCTTCCGCGAAGTAGTTCAATCTATTAAAATCAGAAAAAATGTCACCCGGGAAAGCCACCTCGCGATTTGTCCTCAATGAGCTAAATGGTCTCTAAATGATTTGTGCACTTTGCTCGCTTTACTTGGTAGACTTTATTTAACAAATACGGGTACTGATTAGTAATGTCGACATCGAGCACTCAGAAGACACTCTCACCGACTGAGCAATCCAAACGTTATCAAGAATCGAAACTCTGCAAAGCTGGTGGAATGTAAGCATGTGTAATTTGAGTTATCAAGAGAATGAAACCAAAACATGCAAAACGTTTGTCAAAATTCCCTTTGAGGGGGAATCACAGTAGTGTAGAGGGGGTCTATAGGCTAATTTTGACCGGTCTACGGGAGTTTGCACATAACATTTCAGCGGCTCCCCACCTTTGATCGGCGCGAAGGTGGGGCGGCGCGAAGGGGGTGGACGGGGGTGGACGGACGGGCCTAGATTGGCAAGGTTTTATGTTATGAACATTTTAATTTATATGATTTACTAATGTGTATTGTATGTTTAGGCGTTTTTTATCCTTGAGATGACTGTATTGGGGTACGCTTGGTTCCTTTCTGCTATTAATTTTATATTTATTCGGTTCTAGTAGGAATATGCCTTCATCTTATTCTGGAGAGTGGTGAGGGGGGGAGGGGTAAAGGGACCCTCTAAGCAATAAATTCAGTACGCCTCTGTAATGTTCGTGGCATGATTGATATGTTTGAGTGTTGATATCATTATTTATTTATGTCTGGTTTAATAATTTGTATCCAGTTGGGGTACAATTTTCGTATCTAGTTGGGGTATAATTGACTCATTCAGTGATTGGTTGGTGGGTTCTTAGCGGTTGGATGCTTGGTTGAAGCCTGTTGGTTGGATTTGGAGCAACGTTTTGTGTTTACCATATATATACTTCATTTGTACATAATATTTATAAGAATTGTATGGTACAATAGTTTTGTAGTTGG
>SDVV010004621.1:0-20006 GCA_016164225.1 Gammarus roeselii
TATATATGATACCTAAGGTAGCTGTGTGCAATTTCAATTTGCTTAATATCTATCGCACTTCTAATGCAAGCCAAGAGGCGTTGTAACGCATTTCAATGCAAGTCATGTTGCATATCTGTAATTTCTTCATCGTGCAAGGGATGTTTTGTGGGGTAGTTGGAGAGGACCATGTATTCAGGAAGAGGAGATTGCCGCATTTTCCGCCTCAATATCGGCCATACCTTTAAACTGGACTAAAATCTATCGCATTTCAATGCTACACATACAGCATTGCAACTTCGTCGCATGTCATGTTGCATATATGCATTCAATGCTAGTCATTCAAGTTGAATTTAGGATATTGCAAACAAAGATTTATAAGATTTTTTTTTTATTGATAATAGATTTACAACACGTTTTTATATTTTAGTGAATTACATGGGTTTATCATTTATACGAGAACAAAACTATTCACTTGGGAAATCGACACGAGAAACAGTACGAAACATAGGTAATGACTTCGACCGCCCTCTCTGGTCTTATTTTGAGGCTCGGTATCAATGGCACTCCGCAAATTCTATATCGATGTTGAGAAATATTTCTCACCTGGATCTGTCGGCTCATCATATTGGCGTAGGAATTATCATCTGGTGGTGTTTTTTTCTCTGATCTATTGGGTATTAGACTAATGCCCTTAATACACATTTTAGATAAACGGATACCTCTGGGAGAAGTGTATGCAACACTTCCAAACCTAACCATGTAATCAAAACTTTGTTTATAGTCTTCAGCGAGCTTTACCTAATGCAATTTTTTAAATTATAGTGGCATGTTTAAAACATCAAAATGTTTCAGGGTTTTTCTTACTATTGCCAACATTACCATTCACTAAATTCCCGCAGTTATCCAAAGTATACCGAATTCTCCTAGCACTCAAACGTTAAAGACACGATTCCTTCTCCTCATGATTCATTTCCAACAATTATGAAACAAAGTTATATATACTTTTTTTTATAATTTTACACATCTTGTTTTTGTTACCCTTTTATTACCCTATTTGATAAAACAGTTTCCCTTAACATTAGCATTTTTTTTCACATGAGTTTTTTTTTTATATCACTACCAATATTTTCAGTAGTTTCCATTTCGTCTGATGTTGGGTCTCCTCCCGCTGTATCGATTTAGCCATTTTTATCCATTCTTCATACATTCTGCGCTTTGTTGATGGAGGTGAAGCACTTTCTTTACTGCTCGCACCCTGTTGAGTACTGTATATCTCAATATTTTTGATACCCAGGACCGGCTTATTATGTTCTATCAATACACTCGTTGCATTCCTAGATCTCTTATTTCCTCGTTCATTTATGATATGATCAAACGCAAGATAATAGCATCGTTTGAGATGTTGCCAAAACCCGAATGTGGAACTTGATTTGATCAATTTCATCTGCGCAGTGCAAATAACATATCCCCGTGTGTTCATTTCTATTACAATATTTCCATATCAAACTAGGCGAGATCCTTTCACACCGAAAGCAGACCGCTATCTGAATGAGTACAGATATGAGTTCAATTTATGCATACAGGATCGTTAGCGTCACTGTGTTGGCACATGTATTTGCACCATGTAAGCATTTACACACATATGTGCATGAAGGGTTACCATACACTGCCAGATGCATTAAGTCCCTAGGCAACCTAACCTAACCTATAGAACAACATCCCTTGCTTTTGTTACAAGATATTTAATGTGGATCAGCTTTACATCATGTAATGTTAAAGGAACTAATCATCCCAACCTAACCTAACCTATTGTATCCAAGAAAAATGTAATTTCGATCTACTTTTTTATGCATGCATATGATTTTCAGTGTTTTAGGATTATTGCATAACAAATGTCTCCATTTGACTCTACACATTGATCTATCCTTTGCCGTTTTGAAACGCATTTCCAATTTTGATCTAGCAAAATTTCATCTGTTTTCATATATAATTTCATCATTGTTTAAATGTTATACATATTTTCATATGATTCTTGATGTTTGATTTGACACAATTTCTACAACACTTTAACATGTTATTCACACCCATCAAAAACCTAACATAACCTAACTTATGTACGTTATTCAGTCATTGATATATGCAGTGCATAACATGTATCTCCCCTTGACTCTACATTTTGATCTATCCTTTGCAGTTTTGATAGGCATTTCCAATTTTGATCTAGCAAATTTCATCTGTTTTTCTTATATAATTTCATCATTGTTTGAATGTTATTGCTTCTTTTCATATAATTCTTGATTTTCTGATTTGATACAATTCTATATCCCTTTTACCTGTTATTCACATCCATCAAAATCTAACCTAACCTAACCTGACCTTATGTATGGTACCTAACCTAACCTTATGTACGGCTTTCAATTATTGATATATACATGTGAACCCCTCCACACAGTTCTTTATAAAACTTGTTCCTAATTATTTCTACTTCGCGGTCAATCTCGACACATATATGTTAGCAAAGAGGACAGATTTCCAATCTTGAATGGATTTAATGTTACAAGTAATTCATATTTGTTTCCATCATCATACAAACGGACACATGGTCTCACACTATGTTTTCATTTTTTCCTTCGATACCACTTGGCACAACAGCCTTCGACGACTTGCACAGTTGATTTGCCTTTTCTTTCCTATATTTTTAATTTTCATGACAATGACTTCGTTTCAGATGTCTCCACACATTACTCGTGGATTTATGTTTATTCAATTTTATTCATTTGTTGCATAGATTACAAGCCCCCGTTTCCCCATTACTTTCGAACAAACGACGGCTGAAGCTATACCCCATCCTTCCACAACAAAAACACTAGCAGACGGACATTGTTTGATGCACGCTTTGAAAGAATCTTTAGCAAAACAAACAGGATGAAAACATATTAAAAGGGATATAAACAAAAGCAATGGAGGAAGCCTTCAATTACATAGAAGATTACGTAGCCTTCACCGAATATGAAAAAGATTATAGGGTTCTCTTCGAGATGGAAAACTATTTTGAAAACAAAGACTACAATAGCTGTTGCGGCGATCTAGTCCCTGCAATTCTCAGCATCTCACTCAGAACACAAATCACAATTTTAGTTGAATTAAACCCGGACAACGTAACGAAAACTGTAATATATCCAACCAACCTTCAGGGGGATAAAGTTGCTCAATACTCAATATTTGTGGATAAGAAAGAGGACTACTATTGTTGACTTGCCGCAATTCGAACAACAAAATAATGCAGCGAGCGAAATGAGCATGTGGAAATAAATGTGCAATGTTCCGATAGGATTCTCTCATGCAAGACGACAATGATACATCCATATTCGATGAAGAGATGACTCTGCGACCATCGCAAAGGGACATCAACTGCCCTGTAAGTAAGAAAAGTGACGAGAGGGACAACTGTTGAAGCTGGGAGCAAGCAAACACCCTTCAGCAATCATGCCTTTTTAAAACAGAGTCGGGCAGCATCAGCTCATGAAGAGTGATGCAAGAATTACTCCCGAATCTCAAACTGTACATGATCTGCTCATAAGCAAAAATCCATCTTCCATAGTTACCACGGACGTGCAGCCTAATTATTTTCTGACCACCATGAAATAAACTGCGTCACTACCATCAATGAATGAAAGAAACAAGTATACAAAATAACATGTCGTACAAAAAAAATCAGAGCACAACTAGATGCAAATGTCGAGATGATATAACCGATACATCTCACAAATAACGTCACAGAGCAAGCCCAAATATTCACAAACTATCTTCTCACATGTCTGAACGCTGTGGTGCAAACGGGAACTAAAACAGTAAAAAACGATCAGGTCAAATGAAATACAGAAATACCGCGAAATTAAATTGCACGTAAAAAAAATCTCATAGGCCGAGCAAAACAGAATTCAAAGTAGAAGAGTCAAACGAGAAGTTAGAAGGGCTAAAATTAGATACTATCATGAGGAACCTGAGCAGTGCAGAAACAATAAGAAAGAAACGTGGATTGTACTATAAAGAATTGATCCTCACTAAAAATAGATCACCCTGCCTACTTATCCAAATACTCAGGCGACTTCGGAGAAGTTTAACAACTACTTCGTTGGAGTTGGGAAACAGGTTTTTGAATAAGTAACCCAGGAAGCTCATCAAGGATTACAGAGTGACGCAACAGATACATGGAGTCCAGAAGCTTTTGATGGAGACAGTGACCAAGCAGCAAATGTCAAATGAAAACCAAAGCAAGCATCGCAACACGAAGTGAAACGAGCTGTACTTGCCTTGAAAAACACAGATTCCACAGGAATAGATGGTTTACCCCTACAATATCTGAAAGACAGCCTAATAGTCACCAAACCTGATATAAGCACAGTTATTAACATCTCTATAGCAAGTTAAACATTTTCGAAGATCTAGAAGGCTGCAATCATTCAAGTAATTCATAATTCTGGGGACAAGAATGAACCATCTACTTTAGACCAATCAGTCTTCTCTCTGTCTTATTCAAATTTCTAGAAAAGGTGACATCTCTCCAATTAATTTATTAAATCGAATCAAAACAGCTATATTCAATGACTGCCAGTATGCTTCTCGATGAAAATTGTCAACTGATGACGCACGTATGAGCATCGCTGGAGATATGTACAAAAACGTTGATGACGGGCAGATATCATTGCTGGTATTGCTAGACTTATCGAAAGCATGTATAAGCCATGAAATTCGTTTTCGGCAAGCTCCATAAAATAGGAATATACCCTACTTTGTTCAAAAGTTATCTGATGAATCGGCAACAATCAGTAAAACTGGATAACGCAACTATGTCAAATCCGACTAGATTTTCCTTAGGGGTCCCTTTGGTGTTCCCGGTTTTTGTAAATGACATCGACTGTAAATTGCCAAAAAATCAAGCAAAGATGGTAATGGCCGCCGACGATATTCAAATATTATATTCTCGAAAACCATCAGATCTGAATGCGCTGAAGGACGACGCTGAGCCAGCAGTAAGTAATCCGAAATTTTGGTTTGATAAAAATAAACTCGAGCTCAACTCTGAAAAAAACAAAATGCATCTTGTTCGGCTCGAACTCAAAAAGGAAAGCAGTTCCAATGATTTTTTGTATCAGGATAGATAATTCCGACATAGCTGTTGAAGACAAAATTATGAAGTCCACGTTTTAGTATTTTCTCACATCATCTACTATCTTAAATTTTTTGGATAAATGCACCAAATTCAAAGAGAGAAAGAGCAGCGTTGAATGAGCTTTGCGACAAGAAGAACATGCGATGGTAATCACAGAAAACGAGACCACGGAGATCATTTCGTCGGAAAAATTGCAGTCTTAATGTTGACAACAAACTGGTACTCCATGAGTCGATCAAAATTCATAAAGATCTTGTAGAAAAACATTCAACAGACAACCTAAAGGCACATAAATGATCGAGGTGGAAAAAACAATCGATTCACCAGAAATAATGATGTTTTGCAGGTAGAACACAGGAAAACAGAAACTGCCTGTAGGACATTTTTGATCCCTGGACCATAAAGCTGGAACAACCTACAACAAGCCTCAAGAATCTTGAATCGGACACGTCTTTCTTGAATAGGTTTAATGAACATCTATTGTACGATCAATTCAAAACTGTAACTTTGCCCACTGATATAAGATAAATACATATTACCAACAACTAGAAAATGCATTCTGCTCCTGAACATGTCAGCAAATACCACCAGTATAACACCTAATACTTAGCTACCATCTAATCGATTTTACTCTGAGGATACATGTGATTTATATGTTGCTACTGATCATAATTGTCTCTGCCAATAACCCTGGGTGTTAACTGGCGTTTTCAGTAAAATTGATTTACGAGCTCAGTCTTTCGAGGAACGATAGGTGGCTCCCGGCTTTGACAAAGGCGAACTCGATGAGAAAATTTCTTATCGAATCATTTCTACCATTTACCGTACCAATTTTGATGATACAATCTATGTCACAAAAGTTATATTGTGTTTTTTCTTCTACGCCAGAAGTTTATCAATTCGATTTTTGTACGCTAGTATCGAATTATTCGGATTGTCAATCATTTAACAATTTCCTTGCGGTCATGAAGAGTTTATATTCAGTGTTATGTGTATATTTTGATTATAACTTATGTCGTTTATTCACCACTTCATTATTCATGCAATGTTTTAGCCCCTCCTTTATAATATGTCAGCGCATTTCGTCATGAAATGTTTACATCCAGTGTTATGTATATATTTTATGTATAATTTATATCATCTATTCAACCCTATATTATTCATATTTTACGCCATCTTTACTGAATGTTTGTACATTTTGATTTCTCAACCCCACGTTCTTAGAATTTCCTAGCCCCTGTATTGACGGTTTTCCTAATCCTATGTATTCGTAATTTTCCAACCCCATGTATTCGTGATAGCGACACCCGATGTATTTCGTGATTTTTCCACCGCATGTCCTACTGATTCCACAACGCCAAGAATTCCTGATTCTTATCACAAAAAAGACGTTGGCTGTTGACCATTGATTATAATATTGTAATTTATGATCTGTTGCATGAAATCAGAACCGGCGGCCCACTAAAGATGAGCTGCGGCTACCAATAAAGTTTTTTGTGTATTATTTCAAAAAAATTATAACACATTGCCAGACAATGAAAATCAATGATTTATTAATAATAATAATAATAATGATAGTCTCTGAAATGGAGAAGGCTGGACAAGAGGAAACTGGAGGGAAATGTGGACTGCACTATTGATGAAAAAATTTCGGTGCACTTTTGTGAGCGATGAGGTGCAGGATCATGTGCATCGAAGCAAAGAAAGAAAGGGTTGCATTAAGCGGCGCTTGTCCCAAATATGCTTTACGGAGTTCTATGTAATAAGAGAAGTTGGCCAAATATTTTACAAATGAACTGTTTGAGAGGGATGACCTTATTGAAACGAATGTTTATGAACAATAATGACGATATTCGAATTAGAACGAGGATGGTAAGGAAGATGACGGAAAGAGCAGATTCACGCGTTCCTATGGGGTTTCAACACATGCAGACGATGTATGATGGTAGATTTTTTATCAGGGGGATGAAAGCAGAGGTGATTGGGTAATGAACTAGAACAAGGCTAACATTGAGGTGGATAGATGGTGTGAGGTATGCATTTAGGAGAGCATCGGCGCGAGGTAAGCAAGTTAGTGTACAATGAATAGGTTAGAGTGGAAGTATGTGTTGTGGGCTCCTGAACTAGTTTTTCAGCTCTAACGAGCTAAGTTTGATAGGAATGTAAGGGAAAGATGGGAATGTAAGGTTTGTTTTACGTATTCGAACCCATTTTTTTAAGAAAAAAGTGAAAAACGTTCGGTAACAAGTGCTATTACACTGTATTTAAGCAACATAACAATGCAATCAAGAAGATGTATTCATATTGGTGATTTTATGGAGACAGTCACATTGAGTGGCCGTTGTGAAGGACAAGACAATTACGTAAAAAACTCCAATCATGCAGTGAACAGAATAGTAAACAATATTCAATAGTAGTTCTTCGTCTACCAAATATATTTGTACTATCGCCTTGCATGAGCAATGAAAACTAAAATCTTTCAGTTTGTATTCTGTACCTTTCAGAATTACGATACAGATACGGAAGCTACACGGCGAAGTCCGGCAAGCATTTTTCTAAGTGCCAGAATCCGTCCACGAGATGCACGCCAGCAGCAGGACCACTTGTCAACAAGGTCAAGTAGGACCACACACGGTCAACATTGTTGTGAATAATATTTTATAAAAAAAAAATGGAATTGAGGGGAAGTTTTCCTGTGCAAAGTTGGAAACATGCTGGGAAATGGGACAAAAATTTATTTTTTGTTCAACTTAAACATTGCGCTGTTCTAAAGCCCTTGATTAAAAGTTACATCCACTGTGTTATTTATATGATTTTCGTCGTTTATGAGATCATTTATACATTTTCATTTAAACGTTGGTCACTTGTATATATCTGAACACTTTGCGTAATCCTCTTCTTGACTGAACAAACAACAGCACTTTCCTCGATTCAAATAGTGTTCATCACACGCACTGTATATTTTGTAGCTTTCAACCATCAACATTACCTCCTGTTGTTATTTGCTGAAGGCATCAAGAGTTCCGTCACTTTAGCTTCACGCTGCAGCTCTCAGTGCATTGACCGGATGAAAATTGCCCTGATCTCCATCCGTCGTGGCAGCCCTCGCAATTTTCAAGTTTCAGTGGAAAACTGTAGCGTAAATTTCGGCGAGGGAGAACCCAAAGAGGCGATCGAGTGAAAACTTCTTTCGACATGATATATATCTGCATAGGCTTATAAACGTTAGTAAATATGCAGTCGAAGGGATGTATCACATTCTTTCTAAGAAAGTCTGTACTAGTCTGTCTGCAGAAAATGGCCGATTAAACACTAATACCATTACACCGTCCTGCATGCGCTAATATTGCCCTTTCAATAAAATGGAATACAGGAAGAAGGTGACAATAAGTGTTATATTTCAGCGTCCAAGCACTATAGAAAAAAGACATCGTGGAAGTGGTGGTCGCTCGTTGCTCCGACAAACAGGTGACGGCCGAGTGGGCCAATTTGTCGTGTCTTTGTCTTAAAATAAATAAATTTGAGATTTCGGATACCGAGTGATATTGTAATGTTCAATGAAATAAAAATGAAAACGATTTCTTTATTTTGTGAAGTACTCCAATTTGCATGCGAACGGAAAACAAATCAGTGGCCCATGGGAATTCATATGCGTGGACGTAAAGCTTATGTATGATAAAATATAATCGGCCTTGTGCTACATTTATCTTGTATGCTTCTTGATCCCAGTGTTCGGAGAAAATTATAATATATAGAGCATGAAATATATTTCAGCTTATGAAATAATATTTCATGGGAAGTTTTTAAAAACAAGCGACCAGAAGAAGTCACCGTGTTTGAAATGCATCATTCCTTTATCCTAATTTACTCGCAAATTGTAAGTATATCGGACTTTATTCGGTTACTATCAACACGTGCCTTTCATAGTTTTTTTATTTTCATAAGCCTTCCGTGAATCGTACATAAATATTTTTTGTCAGAGCATGAGATCATGAAGCATCTTACGTAATTAATGTGTGCCACAGATTTTATGTGATTTCACTTGCCCTATACATGCACGTTTATTCCATGCACGTGGAACAAAGATTATTTTCCCAAACACATGCAAATTGGATTACTTCACGAAATGAATATGTCATTTTCATGTATATTATATTTTAAATGCTATGATGTTGCAATGGATACAAAATCTCAAATTCAAAATTAATAAGTTTATTGTGTCTCTTTATTAATGTTGAAGCAGCGACTTGACATATCGACCCACTCGGCAGTCGCTTGTCTGACGGAGCAACGAGCGACAAACACTCTCATGACGTCTTGGTTGGAACTGACGGTGCCTTGTATGTTGAATTATAGAACCCTTGTTGTAACCTCCTCCCAAGACTTTTTGTTAAGGATGTGCTTTTTAGAGTTGACCAATTGAACATAATTGCAGATTTAGCGCATGTAAAATAGTGTTATGATATTCGTGTTTAACCTGCTACTAACGGAGCTGAGTAATGTTGTGGCAACAAGAAAGCTGGGCTGTACAAAGTTTATTTACGGGAGCCTTCTTGTGGATTCCCGTAATATTTGTTAGAAGAAAGTCGACAACGCAACGTCATGTAAACAAAATTATTTTTCCTGACTAAGTTTGTAGAGGGCTGACTTATAACAATCTAATTCCCTTGAATGGAGAAAGTAGGAATACTTTTTATCACTGTGTTATTTGCCTTACATACACTACCGTGCACTGTTGTTGTACCCAACCTCACTGTTGTTTATGAGGACATGATCCGTTTGGTTGAAGTCAACTTCATTGAATGGTGACCCTCGCCACAAGCGCTCTCTTCCCTGTGGACTGAAGCGCAATTGATATAAATAGTTTCAATTCCATTACATTCGCACTTTCGGCCACCTTGTGTCTGTGTAAGCTCAGCGCCAGAAACCAAACCAGGTCGTTTCTCAGTGCCACCGATGTAGCTTGCGAATCCGACTTCTTTTCCGAGTAATTTTATGCCTTTACATTTCTCGAATCTGAAAGATCTAGAGCAAGAAGAGGTGTATCGCGCCGTGATACAAACAGTGGCCATCGTTGATGAGACGCTGAGGGTGCGCCAATGCAGGAGAAGAGGTCATAAAACGAAAAAAGTTTACGCTCTTGTTTACACGTAAAATTGACTCTGGAGAAAGGTATTTTTTAACACTATTTGAATTCATAAATAAAATTATGAATATTTTCTCCTTATAAATTACAAGAAAAGTGTTTCAGTCGTTGACTTCAGACTTTGCTGGTGCAATTCCCCTCAAGTGAGAAACACGATTTGATCTAATTTAAGCCTCATTTCCACCGGAACCCCAACGTAAGTCATAACAGGCTCCTCGGTAGGGCTTGACGATCATGGATTCCAGTAGGATCGCCCGCCTTGGCGTGCGAGAAAAAAAACCTTGTCAAAGTTAGAATATTTTGAAAATTTTAGTCGTGTTAGACGCACGCTGTTGCGCACAAGAAAAATGTTTGGACGAAATGCATCTTAGCTTTCAATCATTTAGAACTTTATGAGTAATAAGTATGCACGCCAGTGCGTTCAGGTGGAATCGTCGAGATTAGTCCAAGGTTTACGGCTACACGGACAAAGTAAGATCCGACAGCATCGCGACACAATGTTTACAGCAACGCGGTTTAGTTCAGCTACAGTAAAATTCCTTTATTCAGATAAGATAAAGATTCAGACCCGATTAATCCTCGCCTCCATCGCCTCTGTACCTCAAGAGTAATATGTTACCACGGCAGTACGCAAATATAGTATTTTTGAAATTGGCACAAGGTCCACGTCTTCACGGATCAGATCAACTCTAACCGCAACGCACCAAAAGGTTTATAGTTACGCGGCGGAGGTCAACAACAGAAATTACAAATGGTCCACGCACGCGCGAGCGAACACGGACTGAAAAATACATGTTCACAAAATCACAAACAGGAACTTTCGCACACATACATTAGTATTATTTTGGATGACATAATTGTGAATCGTGAAGAGGAAATAAAGGGGTGGTTCATCATAGGCTGAAAAGCTGCTCATATTATTGACATCACACTTATTGTTTAGGGGGTTAGGGCAGAGGTCCCTCGGGTTCCGCAGGAGCCCGATGGTTCCCAGAGGGTAACCTATGTCTCCCGGGTCCCCCGTGCTCCCCGGGTCCCTCGAGTAACTCGTATCAGCTTATCTCGGCTTGTCTCGACTCATTTCGGGCAGTCTCGACTCGTCGCACCCAACTCGACTTGGCTCGACAGGTTTTGACTGATCTCGATGCACCTCGACCAGCCTTGATGCGGTTTTCCCCTTCTGCGCCGGTAATACATGTGGACTAAAATAACTAGTTCTTCTACTCAAGCATTTCAGCTTGGGAACGGTGTGGGGGGGCAGAGTTTCCTCGGGGCCCAAACGAACCCGATGAGTCTCGGAAGGTAAACCAAGTCCCCCGGGTCCCTCGAGCTCCCGGGTCCCTCGAGTCTTCTCGTCTCAGCCAATTTTTTCGCGTCTCGAATCATTTCGGCCGATCTCGACTCGTCGCACCCAACTCAACTCGCCGCGACGTGTTTCGACTGATCTCGACGCGCCTCGGCCATCATCGACGCGGCTCTTCACCTAAATGCCAGTAATCCGTGGACGTAGTAGCTAATTGTTCTACTCAAGCATATCACTTACCTTCATTTTTCTGTCTGTTGGTTTTACAGTGTGGGGGGAAGCAAGGGTCCCAGTGTTCAGAAGGGCCTCAAGAGGGTCTCAAAGTTTCTCAAGGGGGTCACAAAGGGTCTCAATGGTGTCCCAAAGGGCCTCAAAAGGGTCCAAAGGGGCGTCTTAAATCCCTGTGCTCTTCCAAGTACCCAGGGTTTCCGAATCCCCGGGGTCTTCCGAGTCCTGAGGGTCCCACGAGTACCCCCTATTCCCCTGGTCACCAAATCTCAACCAGCCTCGACATATAATAACCAATGCAAAATTTAATCACCATGAAAAAAGTGCCCAGATAAATAATTAAGCCCGCGAAGTAAGAAATACTAAAATACTAAAATAAAGTGTCATATATCTATAAAATTAATAATCATCATTTCACCCCAATGTCAAACACGAGAACTTATTTTATTCTTAAGCTAGCTGACTAGAACTCAAGTAGTATTTAAAAACACGAATTCACACGACGTCTGAAAAAAAAAGATTGGGGTCAAAACCATTCTCTGAATAGTATATGTCTGATTGTCTACAGTATTTTAATTGCTTGATATTGGTACAAACACTATAATCAACTTCATTCAAGGGTTCTCCCCTTCTTGCGGGGGTTAGTCCTGTTGGCACCGAGGCAATACAAACTTCCCGTTTACTCCAGCTACACAGAGGGATTTGCAACGAAGTCGTTATATGTATCTAGTAATTTCAACATGACCTTACGTATTGAATAATCATCAATAGCATTACCCTTCTGAATGTGCAGTTTTCGTATCGTGACAAGTAAATGATTTCGTCAATTAACTAATACATGCATGTTATGAAGAATTAGTTTTCCATTAGAAAATTATAGATAATCTGTACACTTTAATATATGTTACTCATTTGCTTTAATACAAGGGCGATAGCGGTAAATTAGCTTGAACCCATGTTACTTAGGTCGTGAGACGACTACCACAGACCATGGAGACCCTGGTAGGGAGGATTATCGATGAGCCACATATTATTATACTCTATTGTTCAATGTAGTGTCTGAGTTTATTTCAGCATGAACAACATCGTGAATGTATTTTTTTGTTGAATGTAAATTATGTCGACTCGATGCTTCGCGAATTCGTTCAAATTGCCGCGTCATAAAATATTATGTAATAGTTACCAGATTTCTGTTTAGTGAACGCAGTACCATTGAGTCCTAGCATGTTTCCAACTTTGCACAGTACCACAGTCCCAGCATGTTTCCAACTTTGCACAGGAAAACTTCCCCTCAATTCCGATTTTTTTAAGAAATATTATTCACAACAATGTTGACCGTGTGTGGTCCTACTTGACCTTGTTGAAAAATGCTCCTGTTGCTGGCGTGCATCTCGTGGACGGATGCTGGCACCTAGAAAAATGCTTGCCGGACTTCGCCGTGTAGCTTCCGTATCTGTATCGTAATTCTGCAATTTTGAGAATATGAAACTGAGAGATTTTAGTGGTCATTGCTCATGCAAGGCGATAGAACAAATATATTTGGCAGACGTAGAACTACTACAGGAAAATGTTTACTATTCTGTCCACTGCAGGATTGGAGTTATTTACGTTATTGTCTTGTCCTCTACAACGGCCACTCAATGTGACTGTCTCCATAAAATCCCCAATATGAATACATCTTCTTGATTGTTTTGTTGGGTTGCTTCAATACAGTGTAATAGCACTTGTTACCGAACGATTTTCACTTTTTCCTTCAAAAAATGGGTTGGAATACTCGTTGGAACTCGGACATGGAGGAGGTAGCAATCGAGAGCGTAAGGTCTAAGGTACAGAAAGAGACAGATACAGACGCAAGGTCGAATAGCTACACCAGAAGGGTTTGGTCGACAAAAAACAAACCATACATTCCTATCTTCCACTTACATTCTCATAAAACTTAGCTCGTTAGAGCTAAAGAATTAGTTCAGGAGCCCGCAACACAAACTTCTGGCCAGGAATGAGGTCAGAGGTTGGTGTCAGCTGGTGGCTCGAAAGCTTTCAATGGTTTATCCTTTTGCGTCATAGTTGGACGAGAAGTGGATCATAGCGCCGGGAAACCTATCCATTCACAACCGATTTCCACTCTAACCTATTTATTGTACGCTAGCTTGCTTACCCCGCGCCGATGCACTCCTCAATGCATACCTCACACCATCTATCCACCTCAATGTTAGCCTCATTCTACGTCTTTAACCAATCACCTCTGCTTTCATCCCCCTGATAAAAAATCTACCATCATACATCGTCTGCATGTGTTGAAACCCCATCAGAACGCGTGAATCTGCTCTTTCCGCCATTGTCCCTACCATCCTTGTTCTAATTCGAACATCGTCATTATTGTTCATATACCTTTGTTTCAATAAGGTCATCCCTCTCAAACAGTTAATTTGTACAATATTTGCCCAACTTCTCTTATTACATAGAGCCCCGTAAAGCATATTTGGGACAAGCGCCGCTTAATGCAACCCTCTCGTTCTTTGCTTCGATGCACATGGTCCTGCACCTCATTGCTCACAAAAGTGGACCGAAAATTTTTCATCAATAGTGCAGTCCACATTTCCCTTCAGTTTCTTTTAAATGAAAATGAAAAAAATGAAATATTACACATAAAACTTTATTGTTAGCCGTAGCTCATCTCCAGTGGGCCGCCGGTTCTGATTCCATGCAACAGATTATAAATCACAATGTTATAATCAATGGTCAACAGCCAACGTCTTTTTTGTGATAAGAATCAGGAATTCCTGGCGTTGTGAAATCAGTGGACATGCGGTGGAAAAATCACGAAATACATGGGATATGGCGATCACGAATACATGCGGTTGTGAAAATTACGAAAACATAGGATTAGGATAACCGTCAATATAGGGGCTAGGAAATTCTAAGAACGCGGGGTTGAGAAATCAAAATGCACAAATATTCAGTAAAGATGACGTTACATAGGAATAATATAGAGTTGAATAGATGATATAAAATATACATAAAATATGTACATAACACTGGATGTAAACATTTCATGACGAAATGCGCTGACATATTGTAAAGGTGGGGGTAAAAAATTGCATGAAAAATGAAATGGTGAATAAACGACATAAGTTTTATACAAAATATACACATAACACTGAATATATACTCCTGATGACCGCAAGGAAATTGTTAAATGATTGACAATCCAAATAATTCGATACTAGCGTACAGAAATTGAATTGATAAACTTCTGGTGTAGAAGAAAAAGCACAACATAACTTATGTGACAAAGATTGTATCATCAAAATTGGTACGGTAAATGGTAGAAATGATTCGATAAGAAATTTTCTCATCGAGTTCGCTTTTGTCAAAGCCGGGAGCCACCTATCGTTCCTCGAAAGACTGAGTTCTTATTTAAATTTTACTGAAACGATTGAAACATATAGAACATAAAAAAGACAAAACGCCAGTTAACACCCACTGTAGGGTAATTGGCAGAGACAATTATGATCAGTAGCAACATATAAATCAAATGTATCCTCAGAGTAAAATCGATTAGATGGTAGCATAGTATTAAGTGTTATAGTGTTGGTATTTGCGGACATGTTCAAGAGCAGAATACATTTTCTAGTTATTGGTATTATGTATTTATCTTATATCTGTGGGAAAGTTACAGTTTTGAATTGATCGTACAGTAGATGTTCATTAAACCTATTTTTGAAAGACGTGTCCGACTCAAGATTCTTGAGGCTTGTTGGGAGGTTGTTCCAGGTTTTTGTTCCAGCGATCGGAAAAGTCCTACATGCAGTTTCTGTTTTACTGTGTTCAACCTGCAAAACATCATTATTTCTTGTGAATCGATTGTCCTTTCCACCTCGAGAATTCATGTGCCTCATGTTGTCGGGTGAATGTTTTTCTCCAAGATCTTTATGAATTCTGATCGACACATGGAGTACCAGTTTGTTGTCGATATCAGGACTGCAGTTTTTTCGACAAAATGACTTACGTGGTCTCGTTTTCTGTGGTTACCATCGCATGTTATTCCTGCCGCAAAGTTATTCAACGCTGCTCTTTCTCTCTTTGAATTTAGTGCATTTTTCTAAAAAAATAAGGACAGTAGATGATGTGAGAAAATACTTAAACGTGGACTTTATAACTTTGTGTTCAACAGGTATGTCAGAATTGTCTATCCTGTTAGAAAAAATCATTGTAACTGCTTTTCTTTTCGAGTTCGAGCCGAACAAGATGCATTTTGTTTTTTCAGAGTTGAGCTTGAGTTTATTTTTATCAAACCAAGATTTCAGATTACTTACGGCTGGCTCAGCGTCGTCCTTCAGCGCATTCAGATCTGACGGTTTTCGGGAATACAATATTTGAATATCATCGGTGGGCATTACCATCTTTGCTTTATTTTTTGGTAATTGACAGTCGATGACGATTACGAAAAAGCAGGAACAACAAAGGGACCCCGAAGGTAACTCTGGTCGGATTTGACATAGTTGAGATATCAAGTTTACCTGATTGTTGCCGATTCATTAGATAACTTTTGAACAAAGTAAGGTATATTCCTATTTTACGGAGCTTGCCGAAAATGAATTTCATGGCTTACACGTGCTTTCGATAAGTCTAGCAATACCAGCAATGATATCTGCCCGTCATCAAAGTTTTTGTACATATCTCCAGCGATCCTCATACGTGCGTCTTCGGTTGACAATTTTCGCCGAGAAGCATACTGGCAGTTATTGAATAGCTTTTTTTATTCGATTTAATAAATTAATTGGATAGATGTTACCTTCTCTCGAATTTTGGATACGACAGAGAGAAGACTGATTGGTCTGAAGTTGGATAGTTCATTTCTGTCCCCAGACTTATGTATTACTTTTATGATTGCAGGCTTCTAGATCTTCGTAAATGCTTCACTTGCTATAGAGGTGCTAATAACTGTGCTGATATTAGGCTACGTGACTTAGGCTGTCTTTCAGATAATGTAGGGGTAGATCATCTATTCCTGTGGAATTTGTGTTCTTCAAGGCAAGTACTGCTCGTTGCACTTCGTTTTGCGATGCTTGCTCTGGTTCCATGAAAAGCTTATCGACTCCATGCATCTGTTGCGTCACTTTGTAATCCTTGATGAGCTTCCTGGGTTACTTATTCGAAAACCTGTTTCCCAACTCCAACGAAGTAGTTGTTAAACTTCTCCGAAGTCGCCTGAGTATTTGGATAAGTAGGCAGGATGATCAATTTTTAGTGAGGATCAATTCTTTTTGGTACAATCCAAGTTTCTTTTTGGTTGTTTCTGCACTGCTCAGGTTCCTCATGATAGTATCTAATTTTAGCCCTTCTAACTTCTCGTTTGACTCTTCTACTTTGAATTCTGTTTTGCTCGGCCTATGAGATTTTTTTACGTGCAATTTAATTTCGCGGTATTTCTGTAATTCATTTGACCTGAATGTTTTTTACTGTTTTAGTTTCCGTTTGCACCACAGCGTTCAGACATGTGAGAAGATAGTTTGTGAGTATTTGGGCTTGCTCTGTGACGTTATTTGTGAGATGTATCGGTTATATCATCTCGACATTTGCCACTAGTTATGCTCAGAAACATTTTGTACGACAGGTTATCTTATTTACTCGTTTCTCCTCTTTATTGATGTTTATGGAACAGTTTATTTCATGGTGGTCAGAGAAGGAATTGGGCTCCACGTCCGTGGTAACAATGGAAGACGGATTGCTGCTTATCAGCAGATCAAGTTCAGTATGGGATTTGGAAGTAACTCTTGTATCACTCTTTATGAGCTGATGCTGCCCGACTCTGTTTAAAAACAGCTTCATATTGTTAGATTTCAATTTCAATTGATCATTATTGAAATCTCCCATAGTCTACAGCTTATTTTCTAAGCTGATAGCTTCTCGAATTTTTTATTCGATGTATTGAAAAGACTATACCTGCTATGAGTTGTCTGTGAGGAGAACCAACTACAATCGATATGTTTTTCGTACCTGGATGTTCAACCCAAGGTCATCAACTTAATTGCCGTCGATAAGCATTACTTGAAAAGAGATATATTTTTCTCGCAAATAAATCACTGTTCCATATCCTTTCCTAACTCCATCTTTTCTATACACATTTGAGCCGTCAATCTCGATGAAGGTATTGGTAAAGTCGGATTCCAGCCAGGTTTCAGGCAGACATAGAATGTCAATTGAGTCCTCCTTCACAATCATTTTTATGCGATCAATCTTTGTTCCGGAGCTTCTAACGTTTATATGTTTATTCAAGATATTATTTAGGTTCTGATGGGTGTTTATAGACATGGTTGCTGAAGAGTGGTTGCTTAGTCCCAGCTTCAACAGTTGTCCCTCTCGTCAGGTTTTTTTACTTACAGGGCAGTTGGTGTCCCCTTGGGAAGGTTGCAGAGGCATCTCTTCATCGAATATGGATGCATCATTGTCATATTGCAAGAGAGAATACCTATTGGATTATTGCACATTTGTTTCCACATGTTCATTTCGTTCGCTGCATTATTTTGTTGTTCATATTGCGGCAAGTCTACAATTGTGGTCCTTTTTCTTATCAACAAATTTTGAGTATTGAGCAACTTCACTACCCTAAAGGTTGGTTGGATATATTACACTTTTTGTTACGTTGTCCGGGTTTAATTCGTCTAAGATTGTGATTTGTGTTTTGAGTGGGATGCTGAGAATTGCAGGGACTAGATAGCCGCTACAGCTAATGCAGTCATTATTTTCAAAGTAGTTTTTTATCTCGGAAAGAAACCTTTCATCTCTTTTATATTCGGTGAAGGTTTCGTAATCTTTTACGTAAGTGAAGGCTTCCTCCATTGCTTCTGTTTATATCCATTTTAATTTGTTTTCATCTGAGATGTTTTCATCATGTTTGTTTTGCTGAAGACTCTTTCACCGCGTGCATCAAACAATGTCTGTCTGCTAGTTTTTCTGTTGTGGAAGGATGGGGTATAGCTTGAGTCGTCGTTTGTTCGAAAGTAATGGGGAAACGGGGCTTTGTAATCTATGCAACAAATAAATAAAATTGAATAAAAATATAGGAAAGAAAAGGCAAATCAACTGTGCAATTCGTCAAAAGATGTACTGCCAGGAGGTATCGAAGGAGAAAAAAATACCGTGAGACCATGTGTTCGTTTGTATGATGATGGAAACAAATATGAATTACTTGAAACATTCAATTCACCTACGATTGAATATCTGTCCTCTTTGCTAACATATATCAGTCAAGATTGACCGCAAAGTAAAAATAATTAGGTGCAAGTTTTATAAAGAACCGTGTGGAGGGGTTCATATGTATTTATCAATGACTGAAAATCGTAAATAAGGTTAGGTTAGGTACCATACATGAGGTCAGGTTAGGTTAGGTAAGGTTTTGATGGGTGTGAATAACATGTAAAAGTGATTTAGAATTGTATCAAATCAAAAAATCATGATTCATATGAAAAAAACGCTATAACATTCAAACAATGATGAAATTATCTATGAAAAACAGATGGAATTTGCTAGATCAAACTTGGGAGAGCGTATCAAAACTGCAAAGGATAGATCAAAATGTAGAGTCAAGTGGATAAATTTGTTATGTATTATATATATCAATGACTGGATACCGTACATAAGTTAGATTAGGTGAGGTTTTTATGGGTGTGAATAACATGAAAAAAAGTTGTAGAAATTGTGTCAAATCAAGCATCAAGAATCATATGAAAATATGTATAACATTCAAACAATGATGAAATTATGTATGAAAACAGATAAAATTTTGTTAGGTCAAAAATTAGAAATGCGAATCAAAACTGCAAAGGATAGATCAATGTGAAGTGTCAAGTGGAGATATTTGTTATGCATTAATCCTAAAACACTGAAAATCATATGCATGCATGAAAAAGTGGATCGAAATTATATTATTTTTGGATACAATAGGTTAGGTTAAGTTGGGATGATTAGTTCTTCTAACATAACATGACGTAGAGCTGATTCACATTAAATATCTTTTAACAAAAGCAAGGGATGTGGTTAGATTGGTTAGGTTAGGTTGCCTAGGGATTTTAGGCATCTGGCAGTGTATGATAACCCTTCTTGCACCAATGTGTGTAAGGGCCTTCATGGTGCCAATGCATGTGCCAACACAATGACGCTAACGATCCTGT
>SDVV010004622.1:0-20003 GCA_016164225.1 Gammarus roeselii
GGGGGGGGTGACCTCATGAACCTTCCATATCTGCTTTGTTGACCCTCTATGTGCTCACACTAAAAAAAATGCACCAAATTTAAATGCTCGTGTGGAGCTTTATCAACACCGAAACACTCTTCCTCGAACGGGATAAACACGGCACGTGATTAATATTCTAGTCTGTCCCCGTAGAAATAAGGTCGCTGTATGACATTAACGGATAGAGCCCTGCCTCTGCGAGTTAAGTGCTACTATTTCCAATCGTATACTCCTAGTTTGAAAAATCAACATACACTCTCGTGAATAACGTCACCCGTAGAGAAAACAATCTCGTTGTTAGGCAGGGACCCAAGAAAAAAATGCATATCGAGATAAGAAGGTCTTTGTATGACAATGACGGGTAGAGACCTAAGACACTAAATAACAACGAAAGTACGTCCACATCTTCAGGTTTATTCTCTAAAGGTTCCTAATATGTAAATGATCCTTACATGTAAGTTTCTCCTATGTAACCGTGTAATAAATAAAAAAATCATAATAAACTTGATCATGTTCCATTGTCCATTGTCGAACACATTGAAAAAAAAAACGTGAAACGTATACCCTGCGACTTCTCCTAAAGTAATGAAAAAGATTGATGTAATTTATGTAAATGCTCCTATGCAACTATGTAATAAATATAAATATAAATATAATCTAAAACTTGTTTCATTGTCCAAAGATTTACGGATTGAAAAACTACGTGAAACGTGAACACTGCATCCGCTCCTAAAATAATGAAAATAGATTGATGCAAACGATGTAATGCTCCTACGTAACTATGTAATAAATATATACATAAATATAATCTAAAACTTGTTTACTTGTCCACAGATATACGGATTGAAAATACGTGAACGTATTTTCGCGTTCAATTTGATTCTTAACGCGGTGTCCTGATGAAACTCTGAAAATATATACATACAAGGGGAAGAAGCGGATGAATTTAATCAAATACGATACCTTCTTTGCTCTATATAAATAAAATTAACTTATATAACCTATTACCATATATTTATATAAGCCAGCCTTAAGACATCCGTTAGCGTAACCCAGCCGTGAGCCTGCCGTTAGCCAGCCGTAAGACACCCGTAAGTCTCTTTGGTCTGTTATCTGACTCAGGTACCTGAAAGTAGATAAAATGATCCCCCGCTTATCAAGTCCCATCTTATTCCTTCACATCCGCGTTATGGACACCGCCTGACTCCGGTTCACCCCTGCCCCATCGCTAATTAAGCCCTATATTTTTCCTCCACATACGCATTCCGCGGTCCCGCCTGTCTCCAGTCAACCCTCTCAAACCGCTAATTAAGAGCTATCTTATTCCTTCACATCCGCGTTTTAACGCCGGCTGACTCCGGTCAACCCCTCCAATACCGCTTATTAACACTTATCTATATTCCTTCACTAATCCGCGTTTTGACGTTATATACACTACTCATAACCATGGGATGCTCGGTAGTGACACTTTACATCTGGCAGCTTAAAATCATGCAATGATTTCATAACACTCAATTTACTGAAATTTAAATAATTTATCCACATCATCTGATATTCGCCGGATGATGTCGGTACAAGGTTGATGTCCAGAATCATTTTATTATTCGTACAACGTTAAGAAACCAAAAGGAGCAGCTACGAATTTGTCTGATTTTGCATGCAACTAAATCAAGCAAAACAAAGTAAATTTGCGCTGACGCGCAGACGACGATAACGCGCATTGGACTCTCATTCGTATTAATTCCGTTCCAATTTCGTTTTCGAACTGTCGAAAACAAAATAAGAAGCGTCGAAAACGTTACATATTTAATAGTTTATAATTATTAGATTGATATCTGCTGTCTACAAGAGATCACGAAAACAGAACTCAAGCAAAAGTTCCATTTACCACCGGAAATCTCTTTACCAGTCCAAGATGGTTCAGGATAAGCTAGCATGTGGCATTTGCCACTAATCGTACGCCGCCGAAATGATGGTTAACGATAGTTCTTCTAGACCTGCCGAAAGTCTGCGCAGCTGTCCCGCAAATAGGGGGTGCAAGACAGCACGTTGCCAACTATGCCAACAGGCAGAGGAAATCAAACAACAGGCAGCAGTATAAGAAACAACTGAGGCCACTCTAAACCAAGTTAAATCGGTCAAGAAGCTTTCAGCTCTAGACGCAGAGGCAAATGACCGCATTGAATCGATATAACATTCAGTCAAAAATAGCGATACACTGTACACAAATGTAGTAAGCAAAAGGCAGCCACGCTGTGACAATACAACATACGTTGTGTCACAAACTCACTACATCCAATCCAACACACGTAACCGATATGATGTATTGGCCGATGAAATGAACTCTCAGAATACAGAAAAAAATATTGTGATTGGTGATTACAATGTCACCACCTTCAAATCAAATCAGCAAATAGGGAGAATTTAACTAAAACACTCAGCAAAACCGACTTCAAAATCGACAAAGTCGAAGGCGTAATCGAAAAGGAAAAGATACACTCTTATAAACGAAATATGCAACAAGTCGGAGCTAAAGATTTTTCTCAGACGGAATCGACATGGAAAAGATATGAAACCATGCTAAACAATATCAAAAGTTCAAACCCAACCATCCATGTCACTGGCATCCTACCCCGTTCGAACCAAAGTAGATACAAGTTAAGCAAGATGATTTTACTAAACAATCGCCAGCAAACTTTCTGCAAAGCTCAGAAACTCCCATTCTTAGATCACTGGGATACGATGATCGACTCAAAGTACTATAACTTCAACAGAATCACAGACAACGCTCGCTTAATCACTTATGAACTCGATACCCTCGAAAACATCCTTAAAAACATCATCGCTGGTCTTGCAACCAAAAACAAGCCAAAAAACCTACTCGGTATCCAACCCACAACTTCGCCAGCAATGCCTGACGGAATTACCCAACGGCCACCACCCGTGCCAACACTAGATACACAACAAATACAAGAACCCATCAAAACATCACCGCAGGTCCTAGCAAAAAAAAAGCCTGTCATCAACCCAGTCCGAGTTAGAGGCAGTAGTCGCTGCTCCTCTAGTACAAACCGCAAAAACGAAAACGAAAGTCATGTCTCCGACACAAGGCCACAAAATAGAAGCAGTATAAGTAAAAAAAAATCAAGTTACTTTGACTAACGGTACTCTCAGATGTTACTATGTAAACGCTAGAAATCTCCGAGAATTTTTTTATGAATTATGTATTTCTACAATGAATGAAAGTATCGACAAAATAGCAATCACGGAATAGTGGATGAAATTAAGCACCAGGCATTATTTGGGCGAATTTACTCTCCCCGGTTACTCACTATTTCACGAAGATAGACAAGGACGAGAGTGCAGAGGAGTGCTGTTTCTCGTGAAAAAACAATCTGCAGATATTAGAAGTCACTATTCCAAACAGCAGACACGACGTAGTATCTATCGAAGTTGTCGGTAAACGTATAAAATGTCAAATCACTCTCGTCTATTGTCCCCCAGAAGCAAGGTAGCAGATGATATCGATCTATACAACACCCTCGTCGATGTTGTCGCAGCACAAAAAAGTATTGTGCTTGGAGACTTCAATATTCCCGACTTTGATTGGGAAACAGACGAATGCACTGCCACCGGCCAACGTCTGATTGATTTTGCAAACGATAAGTTCATGGCCCAAATGGTGAAAACACCTACTAAGGTAGCAATATTCTTGATCTCCTATTTAGTGGAAGCGACTCTCATATCACGAACATCGAAGTGGGTGGATCACTTTGAACTAGCAAC
Source organism: Gammarus roeselii (assembly GCA_016164225.1). Classification (NCBI taxonomy): domain Eukaryota; kingdom Metazoa; phylum Arthropoda; class Malacostraca; order Amphipoda; family Gammaridae; genus Gammarus; species Gammarus roeselii. The sequence goes on from SDVV010004622.1 coordinate 3,808, forward strand.
CATCACAGTATCCGTTTTTCAATAGAGCTCGAGTTGAAAACGTCAACCAACTGCGAAAAAGTCCCTAACTTTAGATTCGCAAATTTTGATGGCTTAGGAGAGTAAATGGCGTCAGCAAATATAACCTCCGGACAAGATGTCAACCAATTGCTGAACAATTGCTTGACTGCACTTCAAAATATTGAAACTGAGCATATCCCGAGCAAAACAGGCGAGCAGAAGTCAATCGGCCCAAGTAAAGGAAAAAAGAATTGCGGCCCCTTCAGTCACGAAAGAAAGCAAAGCACCCAATCAATATAACAGAGACGACCACATGACGACGTAGCAAAAAATTAATCAACATCAGCAGAAGAGTTCTAACGAGGGTCCAGAAACGGAAGAAGACAGATTATGATAATGAAATTGCCACCAATGCCAAAACCAATCCGAAACTATATTTTTTAATTATATTTCGAGCAAAAAAATCAAGATCTGTAATTGATCCTCTCTAGAACGATGTTGGTTAGCTAGAAACAGACGACACCAAAATAAGTAACCCAAAGATGAATACTTATGTTTTATATTTACTCTAGAGAATCAGAATATGTCTAATCCCGACAATATCATAGCGGAAAGACGAATCGATGCCCTGAGCACAGTGAATTTTTCCCATTTGAAGTTATGAAATATACAGATAAATGGAAAGTCACAAAATCTCCAGGTCCAGACCAAGTTCATCCCAGAACTATAAAAGAGACTAAAATCGCAGAACATTTATCGAACATTTTCACCCAATCTCTCACAAATGGCACCTGACCCTCTAAATGGAAAAAGTCTAATGTTACCCAACCTTCAAAAAAGGGGACAAAAAGTGTCCCGGTAATTACCGTCCAATTAGTCTTACCTCAATCATTAGCAAATTTATAGAAAGTTTAATAACGGATAAAATTACAGAATATTTAGAATCTAACAAAGTAATTGGCGACTCTCAGCATGGCTTTAGACACAACCGTTCCTGTCTTACGAACCTGCAACTGTTTGTCATGAATGTAATTGAAATTCAAGACACAAAATCTCCAATTGATATCATTTACTTTGACTTTCAAAAGGCCTTTGATAGTTCCCCACGGACGCCTGGTTTGCAAATTGTCCAGCATCGGTATTCGAGGCGAGCTCAACAATTGAATAAAATGCTGACTTACAGACAGACGTCAGCGAGATGTACCTAACAGAGCTTCCTCCCCCTAGGGAAATGTTACAAGCGCCGTGCCTCAATGATCCGTGTTAGGTCCAGTTTTCTTTATAACATTCAGTAACGATCTCGATTCAGCAGATCCAACTAGACTTGAACAAAATTGTTGATTGGTCAGAAAAGTGGCAAGTGAAATTTAATGTTTACAAATTTAAAGTTATGCACATGAGTCCTCATAACCTCAAGTACGAATTCAATGGCCGGAAAGAAACTCATTTCTATCCACGAAGAGAGCGACTTAGGTGTCATCATTAGTAACGACTTGAAAAGTTGAGAGCAATGTAACGATGCTGCCAAGTAAGGCAACAAAATGCTAGGTATGATATCCCTCACTATCTCATACAAAACCCCACACAGTATGCTCTAGTTATACTATGCATTTGTTGAACCGCATCCCGAGTATTCCGTTCAATTCTGGTCTCCATATCTTAGAAAGTACATTATTAAATTGGAAAAGGTTCAACGCAGAAGTACCAAACTCATCCCTTCTCTGCGGAACAAATTGTACGAAAACAGGCTACGTGTACTCGATCTTTATTCGCTTGAGAAACGTCGAGTCAGAGACGAGATGATCGAGGTCTGGACGCATATTAAAAGTAAGGAAAACGTTGACCGAGCGAGCCTTTTCACTCTAGATACGAATGGAGGGACTAGAAACAATAAATTCAAAATTGTTGGGAAACGTTTCTCATTCGACATCACGCGCAATTTCTTAACGTATTGAGTTGTCGAAGAATATAACAAATTTCCAGCGGAGGTTGTAAACAGCAATACAATCGAAACATCTAAGTCGCGGCTCGATAAGTTCTGCATATATTTCCGAAAATTTGCTAAACCGTTTCTTTCTTGAGGATATAAAAAACAGAAATAGCACATGAAGCTCTCTTAGACGTTCGAATTCAGAACTAATCCTCTTGCAATCAAGAGGCAACCTAGTTTGAGCCAATAGACCTATTGTTATCTTCCCAAACTTCTAAACACTTGTAAACTCACCGTTTCTAGGCAAGGTATGCTGCGTATTCTTCTCCTTCGCATTTCACCACTGCGTGTGACTGTGATGAACTCTTTGTTACCTTTGTAGTTCCCCTCATGCCTGTTCTTCAATCCAATGCAAATTTTACAAGGCAGCACTAGCTATTGCTATCAATGTGCAGTGTGGTCACCTCCAAATATGTGATGCATCCATGGCTCATGCATCTCTGTACATTGATCCAGAAATTGTTTCCCGGCTCAACCTCTTGTTGTGCTTACACCTGTCAGTTCAGTTCAATCTCAGCCTCCCTTCACTGGTGCATATCGCAGTTTCTCTAATCTTCCTTCCTCAATTCCTACACTTCCTCGCACATCAGCTCAAAAGGCACCGAAAACATTCTGATTCACCACCTCATTAGACACCAGAATACTCGCAAATTTTCAATAGGGACCTCTGGTAAACATCCCAAGGTCCTTTGAGTGTAGGATAATATAATAATTTTTTTGAAGATTTACGTTGTTTTATTAGTATTTATTGACATTATTTACAGACCTTACGGGCATCATCAATGAGATCTACCTCGTTTTTTTTTTAATTTGAAACAGCGTGGTTTGTACATCCAACCATACCCATCATCACTATATATCAGTTTCTTCTCAAAAACTTTCATAAACTCTATAAAAAGCTTTGATGCGAATACTGAAGGCTGTTCCTTTCCGTGATTCCACAAATGTATTGCTTCTTCTTTTTGAACCTTAACTATTCGAAACTTCTCGTATTCACAGTCATTCTGAACTTCATCGTTGAGAAATGTTGCATACGATCCAGATTTCCTTTTGTACCTAGGTATAATTTTTTCTCCACTACATCAGCTTATGATGATTTTTCCACTTGGATCATATCATTTTCAAGATTTGTTCTCTTAGTTCCCCTAATATTTGTTACATACGACTGTAACGCGTCGACATCACTTACCCTAAGCCGTCCTCTTTTTTCCTGCATCCATATATGAATGAAATCTTTCACTCGTTTGATTCTTGTTTTACCCATTCTGAGAAAACTGATTTTATCAACACTAATCAATATTTGTTCGATGAGACTCATATCATCTTCGAAAATTTCTTCTTCCAACACTAGTAAACATATTTTGAGATATGATTATTCGTTTTTGTTCATTCTATGACGAAACGCGTGTCTCCGTTTGATCTCAACGTAACACTGACTCCATTCTAGGTATGCAGATAGCTATTTTAAGTTGATTATATGTTGTTTTTCACAAAACATTTGGCCTAACATTGCTCGCCTAGGTCATCAACTGTGTATGTATGTATGTGTATAGGGTTTTGTACTTATGTAAATGTGTATGTTCAAGCGTATGTGCGTGTTACATGAGTTAAAAATGTATAACAAAAAATTTAAAATTTAAAATGTCAATAAAATTACAAATTTTCGAGGGATGACAGAGCCAAGTCGGTCTATTGAAGTAATAACTTGTCTACTAAAGTTAGGTGGTAACCCTCAAAAATTGAAAATTTTATTGAAAATTTTGAATTTTGAATTTTAACTCATGTAACACGAACATACGCTGGAACATACACATACATATACGTACACATCCCTATACACATACATACATACACAGTTGATGACCTAAGCGAACAATGTTAGGTCTAATGTTATGGGAAAAATAACTTGTAATCAACTTATGATAACTATCTGCATACCGAGAATATGTTTATATCAATGACTGACTACCATACATAAGGTTAGGTTAGGTTATGTTGGGTGTGAATAACATGTTAAAGTGTAGAATTGTGTCAAATAAAAATACCAAATGAAATACCTTCAACGTTCAGACCATCTAAGATTGAAAATGGGTCCTCTCTGCTAACAAATATGGGTTGACAGTGGGAACGAAATAAAAACATACATGTAAAGTGATATTTAGAGTCGTTTGGAGGGCTTCATATGTATATAACAATGACTGAATACCGTACCTTAAGTTAGGTTAGGTTAGGTTTTGATGTATGTGAATAACATGCAAAATCAAGAATCATATGAAAAAAGGTAAAACAATCAAACCAAGGATTTAAGGATTTAAGGATTTAAAATATTCAAAATTTATTTAACTATAATGGCATGTTGACAAAATAACAGAAATATCAAAATACACAGATGATACGTACCAAGTCTTCGTCAGCGGGAGCTGTTCTGAAGACAACATTTGCTAAAAACTAGGGTTGAGGAGTAAGGACCAGCCGACGGAAATTGTTGGAGGACATCCTCTACTCTCCACTTTTAAATATGTCGAGACAGATGCAAGCATTAAATTGGATCATTAATTTCCTGAAAAATAAGCAGAGTTAGTCTGATCACCGACGTTTTCTTTATCATGACTATTTACTGTTTCAACTGTCATTTACTTAGCTTGAGAACAGAAAATGTCCGACATGAGGTTGTCTATTACATTATTCACACATTGCTTGGCGTACGATGGCACCAATTTGAAATTAACTGCATAGTTAGCACGACATATTAACATATGCACACAGGAAAAAAAAATTCAATGAGTAATAATCGATGGGTACACTAAATGGACGGATTTCTACATGAATAAGATAATTGGAAATTTGAGCATGTGAGGCGAGAGAAAATATATATATGTATACAGAATGAAAGCATCTGTAGATGAAATGTTGAAACACAACTAGTTGAAACGGTAAATTGCATAGCAGAAGTGAATTACAATTCAAGAGTTTCTGCACGTACAAGTTCAAACAGATATAATTTTAATTCACGTTTAAAGGTAGCAATACTTCTGCCAGTCCTTATCTCTATGGTTATCGAATTCCAGGTTTTAGCAGCTATGTATTTTAAAAATAGTTGGGACTGTGTTGAAGAATTTCGGGGAATTTGCAAATCCGCATTGTTGCGAAGATCATACAAAGGATTATTTCTAATGAAAAAACTGTTATCAATGTAAATTTTAGGATTCAAAGCTTTTTGTAGACAAACACTGCAACGGAAAAGTTAATGGTTTGATACAGTGGGAGAATGTTCCATTGACAAAAGAGAGGCAACGTGTGGTCACGTCTGCTAGCATGAGATAGTGTTCTGATGACACGCTTTTGACTATGAACGATAGGTCTTAAGTTTGTTTTGTAGGTAGAAGCATACACTTATACACAATACGTCAGAAAAGGATGAATAAGGCTAAAGTGCAAAAGCTTTTTAGCAGGAGTGGTAAGACAATTTCTAATTTTGTATAGGATGCCACACGATTTGAATAATTTCCCGGCAACAAATGAGACGTGATCTTTCCAGTTAAGTCTCTGATCTACGATAACACCGAGCAACTTTGTTTTTGCTACATATGCCACCTGTTGACCGTTCAATTCGACTTGTGTGTTAGGAATGGGTATCATCCTCCTGGAAAATATCATGACCTGCGTCTTGTCAACATTTAGCGTCAGCTTGTTGAATGTGAACCAGTTTGAAATGTGAACCAATTGATAATTCATATTAGTAATAGTATCATTGAGTTTTTTCCCGGTCGAATAAACTGTAGTATCATCTGCAAAAAGTACAAGGGATAACATGTTGATAGTGTTTACAATGTCATTAATATATATAAGGAAGAGCAAACAAACGACGTAGTTTGCATATGAAAATGGATGAAAATTGCTAGATAAAAATTGGAAGTGTATATCAAAACTGCGAATGATAGATCAAAATCTAAACCCAAGTGTAGAAGATGGATATGAATATATCATGAATCGATGAAAAAATATCATTTGTATGCACGAAAAATCGATCGATAATACATAATTCTTTAATAGAAAAGGTTATGTTAGGTTAAGTAGATTAGTTCTTTTCACCTAACATGACGTGAGTGTGGTCCACATTAAATATCTTGTAACATAAACAAGGGACTTTGTTCTAATGGAAAAATTAGATCAGAGGAAAAATGCTACAGATGTTAACCGACCCTGTATATGCATAGAAATGTGTGTATGTGTCTACATTGTGCCGGTATTGACCCCTGTATACGTCGTCATGATACCGTGACCGGCCCTGCATATGCGTATAAAGCGTGTATGTGTACCTGGTGTGTGAAATAAATAAAAAAATACGTAAAATAGAGCCGTGTGAAGGGGATTTGATATGTGCATCGCACAATGTAGTGACTATGTATCATACATAACCATCAAACTTGAATGATAATATATAATTATTGGTTAAGTTGGTTAGGATGATTAGATCTTTGAACCTAATATCGCGTGAAACTGTTCCTCATGAAAAAAGTGTAACAAATTGAAGTCCATTAGTTCTCTTGGATCCCACCTGCTGAGTCTCATCCAAACATGTAACAGAGATATCGACAAAATTCTGGAATCTAAACATCTGCAAAAGGAAATTTGCTGAATCAAATTAGAGAAATGTATTCAAACGGCTTTTGATATGTTAAATATACAGCCCAAGTAAAGAGTTTCATACATATCTATATCATACATAAGCATTAAATTTGAATAAAAATACATGACTATTGGTTAGAATAGGTTAAGTTGCCTATGTGATAATGTTTTTGGCAGTGTATGGTAACCCTTTTTGCATTCATTGATATTTGATCTATGTTGTCATTAATTGATATATATTTCGCTATATATGTACCTTGTAAATGGTTTATATATTGTAGATCTTGTTGACTGCGGACCTTATATCACAGGTCTGTAGTTAATATGTTAGAGTGTATTCATTCAATAATCGTTGTAATAGACGAAAATGGGAGGAGCAACACATCCACCACTACAAAAAAAATTTATTCTAACAGTAAAACCGTACATAAAACTTGCTACCTGCTTCAACACCCATAACAATCACTGACACATGCGGGAATCTTACATAAACGTTTTAAATTCTACAGTCTACTAACGAGCGATCACCTAACATACTTGAAACTAGTCGATTTACTATGCATGTAACACACAAAGTGAAAAAAATTATACAGGCACACAATCTGCTAAAGATTGGTAAAACTACAGAGTCAAGTGGATAGATTTGATTGGAAAAAAAGCTTAAATCAATGAAGAAATACATGACTTATGGAATAAACGACTGGAAAAAAATATATAATCCTTGGTCAGATTAGGTTAGGATAGGTTAGGATGGGTTAGAATTACTGCCATCATCACAGAGCAATATTGAAAAATGCTACAGTGGATCTGGTTAATAATCGAATATGTCATATATCCTGAATTGGAATGCAATCTCATAACAAAGCCTGAATTAATCAATAATTCCTACGTGAACAACCGAAAACGTCTTACAAACTTCTATAAAAGAAAGACATGCGGGAATAAGCATCTAGTAAATACATGCGAGCGGATAACATAATTGAGATGTACATTAAATTGTTGAAGAATTTTAACACTAACACTCAACACAAATCTGGTAGATTAGTCCTCCAAGACGACATGGAACCGGACCCAAATCCACGGTCGACAGGTGAAACATATCAATATTTTGGATCGTTTCATTCAATTACGTGTATTTTATACCCAATATTCAATGAAATTAGGCGAATTTATACCTAATACATCTATATTCCAATGATAACTAATTGAAACAGAACAACATTCATAAAAAATTAGCTGATTAAGATTCTCTATTCTACCCCAACCGACATTGATTAACGATGATATACAGCGTATCCTGCCATATCTCAGAGGATATAACCTACACCAATATGGAAAGGTGTATGGTCCATCAATACACGATGCCGATGTACACTACCAATCTTATAAAAATATAAATAATCCTACACTTTAACTCCTAAGGTTATCTGGTTCATGAAAAATCAAATACTAACATAACAATCAAACCGAAAATATCTGCCATACAACACTAAGTTAATGGGAATAATGTTATTTTTTACTACGATACCTGTTCAAATCTATAACAAATTACAAATCAACTAAGATATTATGTCTCTAGTAAAACAAATCAAAGCCCCTCGGGGTCATGATAACAAACTCTACAACGCTTTACTAGGTCACTTCTCAGCAATCTACCACTGATATATGAAATTGTTTAGAAGTAACACCCAATCACGGTACAGTACCTAAGACATACCATTCATCTGTTTAGTCCATCGATCTCTGAACAACGTTGAACAAAGTCACATCCTGGACATAACCAAGAATCTATACACAGGTATAGTGCTCAAGAATGGGGCTAACATGAGTCTCAAAGAGTGTAGCCATGAAACTCTGGGGATCTGTTCACTGACGCCCTAAGTAAACCACTACAACGAATGGCAGCTTGTAGGATATCCTCTCTACCAAGCCAAAGGAACTTAAGATCGACATCCACAAGAATTTACAAAAACACATTGAACTTGGACGATCTCCAAATGACAACCAAAGAGTGTAAACCACCTCTACACCAGGACCCCTCCATCCTGTAAATCGTCTTTTAAAGCGTTACACTATACAATTGCAAGGGCTCAGTGACGAAATCCCAAAAAGATGCAGTACGGACTTACACCTATTAAACATACATTCCTATGATTATCGTGGAAAAAATCATACAACAACGACAACAACAACTTTATAAATAGCCAATTAAGATGCTCTACTCTGCTCTAATTCACATAAAAAAATGTAACACACAATGGTATACAGCATAGTAAATCAGAAATAAACGTAAACGCAACGAGCTTTTGCTTATTGGGCATTTCTAACTCCTCCTAAATATTGGAGAACGGTCCTACAATAAACATACAATAAAGTAAAAACAAGACCGAGCTTGTAACAAATGGACTCTTCCATATCTATAATAACCACGTCAAACCTTGTACCAGGATGTTAGAAGAAAAAAAAAACACGAAAAAATATACAACACGTAACTAAATCATACCTGAAATAATGTTCAACATTGCAGATACAAACGTAATATATCCTAATATTCCGATATTGTATAAAATACCCAATACCCTGCATCGAAGATGTAAACTGTACAGAGAACGTACAAAACTCAAAGACACATACTAAAACTCTCGAGATATAACAAAATAAGAAGAATGATGCAATAACTGACCAATTACGCCTAAAAAATTATGCTACATAGAAAATGCATACCTAAAATAACCTAAAAATCCTATAACTGTATGATATAATTATTGAAAATTAAAAACAAATACAAATTCAACATGAATCAACCGAACATTACTAAGTATACATAACACAATATAATAACTTACAAAACATTCATATCGTTCAGTATTCTCGCTATAGGGTATCCAACGATACTCGCTATGCCAAAAAATCGAGATAAGACTACCCGAACAGTCTTGATAACGAAACTGAATAATGCGTTATGGAGTATACAGAATCTCGTAACGAAGTTGCTGCATAAATCCAAAATACAAACATCAACTCGCCTACTGCCAGACTAATAAACCGTACTATTCCTATAGATATCATATACGATGAAATAAATAGATGGAAAACCACAAAACATCACCTAAATTCCATGTCAAGCATCCAACCAACTTCCGAATGAGTCAATTATACTCTTGGGTGATTCTCTTCTATGAATGTTTCAGTCACCTGTATATATGGCATCTTTTTCTATGTGTGCGAAAAGCTCTCAATAGAGTAAAATGAATGAAGGAGTTACTGAAGGAGTAAGTAAAACATACCGCAAGGGTAATGATAAAAAAAATCGCAAAAAATAACAACAAACAAATTGAATTTATGCCACGTGTAAATTTATTAAAATCGAACGACGTAGATATGATACCAAGGATGAAAAAAATCATTGTGAAGGTGTCCGGAAAGTGTAAGCTTTTGAATCTATAATACTACACATAAATTATTATCAATAAAAAATATATTATTAATGTATGTTTGTCAATATCCTAAACATTCAGAGGATCCAGCATTGAAAATGCATATATGCAACATGACATGCAACGAAGTTGGAATACAATATAGCCAAGCATTGAAATGCTAATACCCCTATGTAAGTAAAAATATATAACCTATTAACAATCAAATATTCCGAACGCTATCCTTCCGTCCGAATGAGTCATTCACCTCCGTTCCCCTTCACGCGCCTCCCCGCTACTCTATGCGCCGCTTCTCCGCTGACTCAAGGTTGCACGTATTGCGTCGGAAACCCCCCGTCCCTGCCCCACGAAAAGTTACTCTAGAATGCCGTTTTCGCAGTCCTTTATACTACTAGCAGGAGGCTGCTGGTTTTGCCTATAACGTCGGTTGTTTCGATAGCCAAGGGCTCTAAAAATTAGCGGTCACGAAGAGATTGATACTTATATTTTTATGTTCTTCTACGTTGGCAGCTCTGCCAGCCTCTAAAAAAGTGCAAGGCAAGTGACTCATCGCAAAGGTGTTCACGCAAGTGCAATTTCAACCAAGGTTTTTCCCTCTAAAGAAGCGGAAGACTGTAACGCCGCCAGGTCGTTTACTTTTGCCTCGATTGATGCCGAGCACACGGATCGTACCAAGGCTGACTTTGCGTAGCGCTCGTTCAATTATGCGATTCAGAGCCAAATGTCTGGGATGACGACCTCCGCTGTAAAGGCACGAGAGCGCGTGAGTGCCGGACTCATTCATACGCTGACCGCTGCGGCAGAGCTGCGGATAACATAACGGCGCACCCACTCTGAGCGCAAGAGCGATTCAAAGCGAGTCAGGGTACAATAAAGTACCCAGAGGAGCGGCAGGAATTACTTCTAACCAAGAACCGCTATCGTGACAAGAAGCAGCCAGAAGACGAATCTTGGTTTCTGAACCGGATTACACCCGTTAGTGCGCCCAACTATTTACACAGACTCTTCATCTCTTCCCTTAATAAAAACCCAGGTACTTGAAACGCTTTTCATCCAAAAACTGTTCACCATTTCTTATGATATTGATTTCGTTTGCAACGTAATTTCTCGAGCATCATATCACTTTACTTTGATCCACATTACCTCACAGGTTCCTCCTCACACACTCTACCTAACTCCCACGCAGTCACCACAGCTTCTCCACAAATCTGTCACTAGTGACGTTTAATTTAAAACATCAACTGATTTAACTGCAAATTCTGACCATTAGCTTCCAATAACTCCATCCTTTGACCCGAGGCCCTCGCGTTCACCTCCCTCACCATTCCATCTATGTATACATTGAACAGCTTGGGGGACTTGACAAAATCCTGTGACCAGCCTAACTTTCACTGGGCTCCCTGCTCATGACACACCGTTACTCATCGATTGCACCATCTGTACGATCTCTAATACTGTTACTCAACTTTTTCCCCTTCAACGACACGCGTCTTGTTGCGGAGTGTCGCAACGTGGCTTGAGTTCCGATCATACAATGAAATTAATGTAAACGACAGCATAACTATTTTTTGTCAACTTTCTGGTTAAAAATGTATGGGTTACTAAGTTATTGTTAGATTCAATTTCGTGACTAATGATAAGTGACCAATTGGAAATAAAAATAGTTCATTATGCAAAGGTATATTGTTTTTCTTTTTATTAGTGATTGGTAGATTTCTTGGAAATCGTATTCCTAGGATGAATAAAATGGCGACAGTGATAAAAAACATTATTCAATAAAACCAAACAATGGTAAAAAGTACAAACGTTTCGTGCTATACAACAGCACATCATCAGTGTTCTTAATAAATTATATCTAAATCATACAAGCTAAGGGTGGGACACAGACAATTTCCTAATTGACATGGAGGACCTAACGCAATTTTAAGAATCTGGGCTAACGATGATAAAAGTCCACCAGAAAAATATTAACTCCAATATTGAATGACGATGTTAAGAGGTGTAGCACTGCGAAATTCATCAATGTTGGGGTTGGCGGTTGAAATATGTGATGACTCCAAAATTCGAAGGTCTTGTATGCTACCTGAGAGTGAATCTATACTTTTGAAAATGTTGTTCATGAAATAACATTGCCTGTTAACGCAATGTTCTCGTATCGAAGATTTAGCAGTAGAATTTAGGGGAAAAAACGTCCTGTGCGAGAGACCAGCATGCTGCTGGCATTGTTATGTCAGCAATGGTGTACGATGCTCTGCTCAAATTGGCCCCTGAAATCGAAATCGTTTCACAATAACCATTGTTTCAATGTATTCAGCATATTATAATTAGCTGTGTGTCGTCAGAGCTACTGCGCTCTAATATACGTTTATTTGATGTTTGCCTCGGAAACTATTGAATTCTAATATTCTCTCTAATCTATTGTTCTGTTAATGTGATCAAACTTTCTCGAAAGCAGCTTCCCAGACACCTTATCACTTAACAAGGATTTAAGCTTATCCTTGATTAAGGTCCTAAATAACAGTCGTCCCTGTTAGGAGCCGTCTGTCCCAAATCCCGGCCTTGCGTCTGCAGCTGATCCTATTCCTGATATGAGCGGTCTGACACCGCCCCAGCCTCGTGACCGCAGCTGGTCCTTATACTGGTCGGGGCCGTCCGTATAGAGCCAATGCTTCACGACTCGTAGGTGTTTCTGATTCTGTTATGGGCTGTCTGACCCCGTCCCCGGCCTTACGACAGCGGATGGTCCTGATCCTGTTGGGGGAGTCAGTCTCAGCTCAGAGCTCGCAACAACAGTTGGTCTTGTTCTTGTTATGAGCCGTAGGTTCCCTTTTCCCGACCCCGTGACCCAGCTTTCCCTAATTCTGTTATTGGTCGTCCGACCGGGCTCCAAGCCTCGTGACTCAGCTGGTCTTTAGCCTGTTTACTGATGGCTCCTCCACAACTTACTGGAAGTTCGCCCACGACAAATTGAGCAAAGGCAGTTGAAAATGTATTTTTTCCGTGGGAAGACTCTTATTTCATCTTGATCTAATGTGTGTTGCGATCACTCTAAGGTTCGGCGCCGAATTTGAAACCTATTGTTCCGTGACATTCTAACTGGTATTTAAAAATATTCATGCAATTTTCCATGGTGATATTCAACTGAATTTAAGGTGCTCGGCATCTGTTGTACTGCCTGATGATTGTATATAAATGTTGCTCCTAGATTTAGTTTGGTTTTTAGGTACATCGAATAAAACTGTCTCTTCACAAAGATCGTTTCAAGAAATTAGTAAGGGAGAAACAAATAAATGAAGTTCAAAAAAGTCCAGTTTAACAATCCATCCATTCGAGAAACACTTATTGATAACTTTTGAAGGTAAAAAATATATTTTTTTTTTATGGGTTCCCTGTGACATCAGGCAGATGATATAAATACTAAAATGCTTTGGCACTCACAATGATATATTCATTCTATGAGTCTAATTCAACAGCATGGTTTGTTCGAACAGAACTCCGCGTAGGGGCTCATTGGACATCATTGTGCTACGAGCGAGCTTCAGTGCCCTATTGCTGAATGTAACTCGAACTTATGAAATCACTGCCAGTCAGTATTGTGGTTTTTGTAGGCCCTCCCGAGTGGGTCAATAGCTAGCTCATCAATGATATACTGCGTCGATAACATCATACCCTATATGCAGGTATGTTCGGTGTATCACTTTATAGGTCCATGATCCCTCTGGATCGTGAGTTGGCATGCACAATGCAATTTTTTTCCTCCAATCGCTGGATCATGAGTTGGCATGCAAAATGCAATTGTTTTCCTCCAATTGCTGGGTCATGAGTTGGCATGTACAATGCAATTGTTTCCCTCCAATTGCTGGATCATGAGTTGGCATGTACAATGCAATTGTTTTCCTCCAAATTCTGGGTCATTAGTTGGCATGTACAATGCAATTGTTTTCCTCCAATTGCTGGATTATGAGTTGGCATGTACAATGCAATTGTTTTCCTCCAATTGCTGGATCATTAGTTGGCATGTACAATGCAATTGTTTTCCTCCAATTGCTGGATCATGAGTTGGCATGCGCATTACAATTGTTTTCCTCCAATTGCTGGATCATGAGTTGGCATGCACAATGCAATTGTTTTCCTCCAATCGCTGGATCATGAGTTGGCATGTAAAATGCAATTGTTTTCCTCCAATTGCTGGGTCATGAGTTGGCATGCACAATGCAATTGTTTTCCCCCAGTTGCTGGGTCATGAGTTGGCATGTACAAGGCAATTGTTTTCCTCCAATTGCTGGATCATGAGTTGGCATGCAAAATGCAATTGTTTTCCTCCAATTGCTGGGTCATGAGTTGGCATGCACAATGCAATTGTTTTCCCCCAGTTGCTGGATCATGAGTTGGCATGTACAAGGCAATTGTTTTCCTCCAATGACACCTTGTGCACGCCGAGTGATATCAGCGTAAATGAACATGCATCCAGTTCTAAGCACATGATTGAAATTTCGACCCAACGATCTTGTTATTTCGGTGTTACGTTGTTAAACATCAAAAATTGTGAATAAAAACGCTGGTGATTTTTGAACATGCATATTAATCGGAATATGTATGAAGGAGTAGTATAAAATTAATATATTTTACGTTGGTACACTAGCAGCATCGAGTTAGATGCTGGAGGCTCGCCGGCATGGGAAATTCATGGCCCTCGGCAGCCGCTCTGTGCCAATCCTTTAGTGTTATAGACAAGTCCAACACAAGTTTTCGGCTCACGATACCTGTGCTCCGCGATCGAGATAAATTGTGTTCGACTGGTCCGATAAATAAAGCAACATGCAGAAAAGGCCGATAGCAAGTAATCATCCCCAACAGGAGAAACCTTACTAAAAGGTAATAAGGGGCCACGCATCTCTACAATAAAAAGTCGTATAATGTGATCAGAGATTTCCTCTGCCGCTTTCGAAATTTGATTTAGTAACTATCGGAAGCAAATAATTAGGATTGTGTGGATTAATAAATATTTAGTCTGTGGTCAACAAGAATGACCTGAAGTTGCATTTACTGCATAAATACTAGGGTGGAGCGAATTTACATTTGTTGTCCTCAATGGGAGTCGCTAAAATAATTGTGTTCAAGTCATTGTGTTGTAGGATGAGTTCTTTCATTTGCTCAAGCTCATCGAGAAATGAACTAAAATTTCAAGTTCATGACGGAGCACACATTTTTAGTTTGTGTGTCCTGGGTACATCCTAAAGTATCGTTATTTGCCTGCATGAATAGAGCGCGTAAAAAAATGGTTTAGGCAATCATACCATATTACACTGTTCCAAGTTATGCAAACATATGATCAGGTCGAGGATTTTTACAATTGCAAAAGATATCATTCTGTCTATGCTGCAATAAATTAGCGGTAGTTCAGATATTTGCAATGACCCCAACACCTTCGAATAGGAGCAGAAGATATATTTATTTTAAATAATCATCCAAGCGAATGTGTTAACCGTTTAGAAACATGTTTGTATTTGTAATACCACATTCTATACTCTGAATTATCAATTTGTATACCATTTCGCACCGACTACTTCCGTCTTAGGAACATACTTTAGCAATGGGAAAACAGGAGCACACGAAGAGGACATCGAGCACGCAACCCGACCAACCGATCGCACTAACGGGATAACAGGAGCACACTAAGAGGACATCGAGCACGCAACCCGACCAACCGATCGCACTAACGGGATAACAGGAGCACACGAAGTGGACATCGATCACGCAACCCTGCCAACCGATCGCACTAACGGGATGACAGGGGCACACGAAGAGGGCATCGAGCAAGCAACCCGACCAACCGATCGCACTAACGGGATAACAGGAGCACACGAAGAGGGCATCGAGCACGCAACCCTACCAACCGATCGCACTAACGGGATTGCAGGAGCACACGAAGAGGGCATCGAGCAAGCAACCCGACCAACCGATCGCACTAACGGGATTACAGGAGCACACGAAGAGGGCATCGAGCACGCAACCCCACCAACCGATCGCACTAACGGGATAACAGGAGCACACGAAGAGGGCATCGAGCACGCAACCCTGCCAACCGATCGCACTAACGGGATAACAGGAGCACACGAAGAGGGCATCGAGCACGCAAC
>SDVV010004623.1:0-20002 GCA_016164225.1 Gammarus roeselii
TTCTTTTAAATATAGTTTTAACGTTTACTTTATAGTAGTTTTTTCTGTCCCTCCTCACACACATACTTAGTTTTCGTGGTGTTCCATATTTTATCGTTGCGTTGGCGGGTAGCTGGAATTGTGAAAGTTACATAACTCAATTGTGTCTGTAGTCAGCTACTTGAGAGTGAGTAAAAGGGTGGGTGTAAATTACTGGCTTACGCGGTATACCCCATCTGGCTGACCCGAACTCAATAAATGGTGTGTCGTCCCTCTTATTAGTGTGGTAACGTGGAGTAAAGTAGTAAGAAGGGGGACACACACTAGGCCGTCGGTCAATAATAATCAAATCGTGGTTGGCAGTGATTGCCTTTAATAATTATTATATGGCTGGGGGTCATATCCCAAAGGGCCCCAGAAGGGTTCAAGTGGGTCCCCCCCAAATCCTCGTGGTCCTCCAAGTCCCTTGGGTTCCCGAAACCCCGAGTCCCGCGGGTCCCACAAGTACCTCCCTTCTCTGGGTCACTTTGTCTCAACCAACTTCGGTATATATAATAACAAATGAAAAATTTCACTATGAAAAAATGCAGAGAAAAATAATAGATCCCACAAAACGAAAAAAAAAGTGTTAATGACCATATAAAATGAATAATCATCCGTCCACCCCAAAAGGAGTTTGAAATAAATTGAACAAATTTTGACCTAAACATAAGATGCAAATGAGGTAGCTAAATAAAATAAAGCAAATTCAGGATGGGGGAGAAATGAAGATAGTGAAGGGTGAAGAAGAGACGAATTTGAACGGGAATAAGGGTGTTCACCCCTCGGTTGGACCGTGACTCCATGCGAGGGGGAGGGAGAGGGGAAGGCAGAAAGCAAAACGCTATTATTTATGCAGCTCTGTGAGCTTTAGACTTTAGATCGATGCTATTTTAACAGTTATAGATGCAAATTAATTTTAATTCTCTTGAAAGTCGCACTAATTGGCATTTGAGGTCCTTGCGACTTAACGAACTAGAGTAGCCGGATTCCTTCCCTCTTCTTCTTCTTGAACAAGCCCATCCACAATTGGCGGCTTGCATCGACGTCCTTTTCCTATCACCCTATTAACAGTTTCATTTTCTTGGAAGTGGTTGGATATTTTCTTGAAATGATTAGGTTGGTACTCATCTCTTGCTCTTCCAACAATGTTGTACTTGTTGCAGGAATTTCGTTAGACAGCTGTTGGCGAGCACACGGCAGCAAACTCCATCATTGTCCATTTGCACTGGTCTTCGGTGAACATCTCAGTTGGTATTGGGTTACAGTGTGAGCCTCTTGTAATTTGACGAAAATTCTTTATCCGCTCACTTATTGCTGAGTATATACCATAGTCTAGTATTGTGGATACTGTCGCATAAAAGTATAACAATTGTAATATTTCCAGCTGGCGTAAATTCATTTACCATTAGTTAAAAACTTGATAAAACACCATGTAGAATGACATGGTGATTTACAAGTGTTAGAAGACAGCAACAGGCTTTTTGTCCGAAACAAGGATGTCGTTCAATCGTAGTAACGTCTCTGTAGAACTCATCAATCCGATTTTTATTTGATCCTCAGTTCCACCAGTGCCTCAACGCGAGTCATAATAGGCTCCCCTGTAGGGCTCGATGAAATGGATTCCAGTAGGCTCGCTTGCCTCAGTGTGCGAGAAAAAAACAACGCTTATGATATTAGAAAAAAATAAAAAAAATAGCAATGTCAGACGCACGCAGGTGCGCATAAGAAAAACGCTTAGACGAAACGGACCTCCGCTTCCAATCATTTAGAACTTCAAGAGTAATATGTACGCACGCTAGTGCGTACAGCTAGCATCGTTGGGACTGGTACAAGGTTTACAGCTACACGGACAAAGTCAGCTCCGACAGCAACGCAACACAGTGTTTGCAGCTACGCGGTCTGGTTAAGTAGAGGTACAATTTAGTTATTCAGGTAAGGTGAAGACTCAGACGAAACGAATCCCCGCCTCCAACCACTTAGAACTCCAAGAGTAATATGCACGCGCGCCAGTGCGCACAGACAGTATCGTCGGAATTGGTACAAGGTCTATGGTTTCACGGATTAGATCAACTCCAACCGCAACGCGTCACAAGGTTTATAGCTACGCAGTCCAGGTCAACTCCATAAACTATATATGGTCCGTGCACGCGCGAACGTGTACAGACTGAAGAAAAAAACACCTGTTCACAAAATCACAAACAGAAACTCCCGCACAAATTCACTAGCATTATTATACATGACAAACTTTAGGATCGGGAAGAATAAAGTATGGGCAGGTTTGTCACGGGCAGAAAAACTGCTCGGATTATTGATTTCGCACTCATTGTTCAAGGGGATAGGATGGGGGGGGGGGGCAGAGGTCCCTTGGGTTCCAATAGAGCCCGATGAATCCCGGAGGGTAACCCAAGTCCCCCGGGTGATTCCGAGCTCCCTGGGTCCCCCGAGACCTCTCGTCTCAGCTCATCTCGGCTAGTATCGAATCGTTTTGGCCAGTCTCAGCTGGTCGCGACCAACTTGACTCGCCGCAACATGTTTCGACTGATCTCGACGCACCTCAACTATGCCTCAACGTGGCTCTCCCCCTCTGCGTTAGTAATTAAGTGAACTTTACTAACAATAGCTCCAAAGACACAAAATATGAGCTGTGAGTGTTGCTGTAGAAATTCACTGAACAAATTTTTGCTATTCCTATTTGGTGTGCAATCTTCTATCAAAAAGTTAGTCTTTTGTTGATCATTTTATAGGATCAATACAGACAAAACAGTCTGCTCAACTGCCTGCGGATTTCCTAATTTATTGTGCTCGTAACACAGAATGTTCAGTTGTTTCTTTGATTCTGAAATATGTTTGATATTTCTAGAAGTATTACCAATAGTTTTTACTGTTTGTAGAGAATTGTAGCACTAAATGTATGGCAAATGATTCAATATATTTGTGTATTAGTCACAGGTTTTATATATGGTGAGATTCCTGTAATATGACGCAAATTGCTTATTTGCTCACTTATTGTTGAATATATACTGAAGTCCAGTATTGTGGATACCGTTGCATAAAAGTATAAGAATTGTTATATTTCCAGCTGGCGTAAATTCATTTGTCATTTGTTATTTGTCAACGCAATTAAAATCAGTAATTTTCAACCATTGTTCAGTCAGGTAGTTCAAGGTAAACACGTGATTATAGCACGGTTATGATTGTTGGAGCAATGATTGTCACGCGGTTCTTTAGGGTCGGATTCAGGATTGTTGGACGATTATTATTGTTGGAGCAATGATTGTCAACTGAGCTCAACCTCACTCTTCATATCAGTGGCCAGTTCAGTCATCTGAAACACTCTTAATTATGAATTAAGAGTATTACTACCGAATTAAGAGTGTGTTTCAGATGACTGAACTGGCCACTGATATGAAGAGCGAGGTTGAGCTGAGTTGAGACAGCTCTCACCCTGAGCTTGAGCTGAGTTTACAATCATTGCTCAAACAATAATAACCATCCAACAATCCTGAATCAGACCCTAAAGAACCGCGTGACAATTATTGCTCCAACAATCATAACCGTGCATGATCACGTGTTTACCTTGGACTACCTGACTGAACAATGGTAGAAAATTACTGATTTTACGAATAGCAAATGACAAATGAATTAACGCTAGCTGGAAATATTACAATTCTTATACTTTCATGCAACAGTATCCACAATACTGGACTAAAGTATATATTCAGCAATAAGTGAGCGGATAAGGAATTTTCTTCAAACGACAGGAATCTCAAAATATAACTCAATACCACCAAATAACAGCCGTCGCGTGGTTTGCTCTTGATAAACCAGAGAAATCAGGATGCAGGGTGAGCGAGTCGCCGTCACCACTGATACTGGGTGAGGATAGTCTACTATGTGTAATTTGCAATCGGCATAGAATGATCTCAGCCCGTCGAGACCCAGAGTGTAGGTGCGTCTTTGACAACGCGGAATTCATTGCTCATAGGAACATCAGACCATTCCATGTTCCATTTATTTTGCATAGCGCTTTCAATAGCTGTGTAAAAGTATTTATTTGGAAAAGGACGGACGCTGGTCAGGTGCCACCACAGTTCTTCGCGCCACTTTGTCCGCCTGCTCATTGTCCACCAACCCACGGTGGCCCGGAACCCAGCACAAACGAACGTCGTTTTAACGGAGAACAACCGCACAAGCCAGAGCAAGATTGCTGTAACAACAGAGTAACAATTGTTGAAAGACTCAAGGGTTTGGGTCACTCAAGATGTTGGCATCTAAAAGAGTGTCGGCCGCCAAGAGGGCTGCGGCGATCGCCGTGACTTCAGCAATGAAGACTGACGCTGATGTCGAGAGTCTCCTAGCGACGACGCGCCCGGGGAGTACCGCTGTGCATCCCCCAGCATCGTGTTCTGATCCATCAGTGAAGAAATGGAAGCTATCTGCGTGATAAATTTTCGCATGAACTATAAAAACAGCTCAAAGATTTTGGTGTGTAACGTCTGCCTTTTAGCTGGTGAAATATTGAGAGTAAAGCACATATCCTGGTATACGCTAGATGGGGATGGCATCTCGCGAAAGAGGGTGCACTATTATACGTGGCGGCCCAATATCAGCAGTGAGAAGCTCAATGTACGATGAGAAGCTCGAGGAGGGAGCCAGATTGGTATAGAGCTGTCAGTTGTGGTACATGTAGGGAGAAGTAGGGCGAGTGAGACTAAGGCAATAGAATTTGAGGTCGATTAGATTCCATGGCAGGGTAAGAGTAGGCTCGCAGTTTCCCTAAGAAGGCTGACAATAGGGGGAGAGTGAAATGATCCAGAAGAGGCGCGAGGGGTGGTATTGTAAACTGGTTAAATTTTTCAAGAATATTTGATTTCGCGGAGGCGTGGACAACGCTCCCTTAGTCCAGTTTGGACCGGATGATAGCACGGTGAAGGCGTATTTGCGTTATTATGATGTTCTGCCTGCACCCGAAGTAAAGTGCGATGCAATCCGATGAATGATTGGTCGATGCAGTAGTAGTCTATTTTAAGCAGCTGTATGTGGTACTTCCAGGTATTTTCTGATCGAATATTAGTCCTTGAAAGCGGACTGTAGGAAGGAAAGATATTCCCGCACAGAGTCTGAGATCTGGTTCTGTGTGTGTGTGTGGGACCGATGGATATGAAGTGCAGACGTTTTGTCTTTAGAGATTGTGAAGTCTCGAGATTCTGTCCAGGTAGCCACCTCAGCAATTGCACTCTACAGTTGACGTTGAAGTTAAAATACTGCAGGCGCCGATGCGTGCATCATAAAATCGTCAACTTATAGAGCCATTTACGGAGGGATCACCTCAGTGATCACATTAACGGCAGTCGCGAATAGAGTACAGGAAAGGACACTATCTTGCGGTACCCCCTCATTTTGGGTATGCATGTTTGACAGGTGATTGCCGATTTTGGTCCGGAAGACTGTCCGTCGCAGAAAGTTCCCAATGAATAATGCTGAGGCAACCCGGAGTCCCATCTGATGGTTCTCTCGGAGGATGTGATAAAACCAAGTTGTATTGTTTTCTTTCTCAAGGTCAAAGTAAACACTGAGTGTGTTGTTTGCGGTCCAAGGCTCCTTGGATATCAGTCACAAACGCGCACAATAATGCATCCTGCGCTGTCAGCATCCATTGAAATCCGAATTATAATGGGGAGAGGAGTGAGTTTGCTTCTTGGTGCCGAGTCAGTCGGGCATTCACAATCTTCAGCAGAACATTCGCTGCACAAGAGGCGAAGGCTATAGGGTGGCAGCTGGACAATTCCTCAGTAGGCTTGCCAGGTTTAGGGGAAAACCAGAACCGTTGCCTCTCTCCACCGATAGGGATAGGAGTGGGTAGGCCAGACTGTTTTGTAAATAAGACAAGTATGAGAGTGCAGAGGGTTGTCGGTGGCGGAGCATCTCACAGGAAATAAGATTACTATCGGGAGCACAGGGATTGGATGCGCGAGTTACACAGAGGATTTCGAGTGCTGTGATTGGTTCATTAAAAGGTTTAGGAATATTTATGGAGAAATTCAGATAATTTTGTCCCGCAATACATTTGCGTTACGGATGGTATGACTATACCCAGAATTTGAGCTTTTGAAGGAGTGGTGTGCTGCAACGAGTTCAGAGACCTCCTGCGGGCCGCATGCGGAACCACACTTTAGACATGGGCGTGTTAACATTAATGGATGATACGAAGTTCTGCCATGATTCTTTTGAGATAGGAAGTATGTATTTTGTGCTACTGCCGTTTCTCGCCTAGACGCGATAATATCGGCTTCTGCTTTGGCGCGCTGGTATCGATTTAATCCACGCTTCTTTTGCCAATTTGCTATTTCACGAAGGTCATTCCACCAGAGTGTCCTAATTTTACGCGGTGTTTCTTTGGTCATAGGGATGCTGCGGTCTGCAGCGTAAAGAAGGATAAAATTAAAATCTTCCACCATCTCGTCACAGCATATATCTTGTGGTGGGAGATGTGTTGATGTGCAAGCGTGAACGATTGCCAGTTGGCTTTACGCATTATGTGTCGGCGAGCGGTTGAAGTACCTTCATGATGAACAGTAGTGATAGTGATGGGGAAGTGGTCACTCCCGTAGGGCTCCTGCAGCATTCGTCAGGCAAGGTTTGAGGAGAAGATTGGGGAGCAGAAGGATAAGTCATTAGTTGACAGTGAAGCTGAGTACGGAAGTGCGTCGGTTCTCTAGCATTAGAAGCGCAATATAGGAAGATGGAATGTTTCGATCTGTCCTCCACGTCCACCAGCTTTCTCAAACACAAAAGGCGTGTTTGCGTTAAGGTCACGTACAAGAAGGTAGGGCGGAGAAAGTTGACCAACGAGGTTAACTAGTAGTGGGCATTAAAAAAGTTCATTGGGAGAAATTTGCAGGTTCCAAGTGGTGAGAGGGCGCTTGAGACCCACTCTGTGGGCCTGAGCTTGTAGAATTGTTCGTAGAGGGATTAGAGTGCATGCAATTGGTTGATTTGCTGTTGTGGCCAGGCCTGTGCTCGGTCGAGCATCGGCAGTGGGTGAGATGAAGTGATCTTTACACCCACTAAGAAAAGATTGTTTGTTCAGTCCCAGGAAAGTTTCCTGGAGACAAGCCACCATAGGATTATAGGTTTAGGTTAGCTTCAGTAGTTCAGTATAGTTAGCACGATATGCTCTGATGTTCCATTGAAGGACTAGTGTATCAGACATAGGAAGTTTAGATCAGAAAAATTCAAGGACTAGGCTTGAATTGATGAAGTCTTAATCAATGTCGCTTTCGTACACTATTACTAAGACCTGTCGGCTGTGCTCGACGAATATTACTAGAACTTCTCTAGTGGTTAGGAGTCAACAAAGGGTCATCTCCGTTTAGATCATCGTCTAGGTCTGAGCCAGTGCGCTTTGCGCTGGTCTGTGGCAAGCGAGTTTTTCCGGTTTGGGACGACGATGGGGTGAGTGGCTATCACTCAATTAAGTGTTCGGCGCATTTCCCTTAGGATTATAATCCGGCGCGGCTAAGCGAGGTATAGACGGAGAAGCATTTTGTGCCCTAATGAGAGCACCAGAAAGGCATTTGTGTTGAGGAGTAGCCTGGCTAACCTGCACGACTACCAGGGAAAATAATGGTTGGGCTTGAGGTAAAGTGGGTTTAGTCGTTAGTGACGGATCATGAGCTTTCATCTTGTGTGGCTGGCGAGGGGCGCGCTGAGGTGGCAGCGATTCCTCATGTGATGCTGGCTCCAGCAAAGGGAGGTCATCGTCATCGTCCAGGTTCAGATCTGGTATTCCCATTGCGTGTCGACTAGGAAGTGAGATACGGGGCGAGATGTGAGTGGGGGAGGTAGCTTTGATATGAATTCAGAGTTACCAGATAGTGCAAAGGACTGGAAATGCGGGCTTCCCCTACCTAAAGAAGGGGAAGGTTCATAGTGTTGTAGATTAGGGGGAAACCCTGGTTACGGGGACCCCCGATGTTACTGCAGCAAAGCTAGCAAGCGAGGATAAATTTAGCGGTTACTTGCCTCTTAGCCTCGTCGTAAGAAGGGCGTTCTCTAGTTTGGACAGAGAGGATCACTTTTTCGATTCCGTAATAAAAGAAGTCACATGATGGCGCAGTATAGTTCTCTGAATTGTTTGCGCATTTAAGTAGCTATTTGCCTCTGCACTGCAGCATAATCATGTACCTGTCCTGTTCCTCAGTCGGCAGGCATACTTCCATGACCAAACTTTTGGCAATTATAGCAGCGTCTGGGATTAGGAATGAATTCTCGGACCGAGCACTGTGTCCAGCAAATGTGGACATCAGGAGGCAGAGAACAGAGTTTGAATGTAAGGAAGATCACGCCAGCGTATTCTTCAACTCCGTTTTGCCGTCGTTTCACCCTGCATATCCCGGTGACCTGTTGATCGATCCATAAGTTTGGCAAGAATGTCGGCATCTTAATGGTTAGGCATATTTATATAATAGATTGTTCCTTGGATCGTGTCGAGAGTGTGGTGCTCCTCAACTTTGAAAGGGATATTATTCAGCTTATCCAGATTTTGGATGTTCTTGCTCTGTTCTTCGTCTTTTACTTCAACTAATATGAAGCCCATCCTCTTTTCCTGTGATGCGCTTTGGGGGCCCCCTCAACGCAGCGCAAAGTTGTTCACTAGCTTGAATTGTGTTCGTTTCGACCCGGTTCTCTCCCGAGACTGCCTTGTCGAAGAAAAACTTTGTGAAATGTTTATTCTGAATTAGATTTTCAAGTATTTTTTATTGTCTCGTTCATGAGGTCGTAGGCGGTTCCGACAACTTCTTCCGGGCATTCGCCTGGGAGTGGTGTTTTATTCTCCAAGTCCACCCCCCCCAAATACAGATAGGGGGGGCTGCTGTTCGTGTGTCTCTCCCACGAGCATCCTAGGAGGGAAAGGGTCTTTTTTTATGGGTGACACCTGGCTCTGATGTTAATGCAGAGTCTTCTTCAGCCATTTTTAACCCATCCACGATTGCAATTCGGCATCACAATCTACTAGTTAGTGTTTCACACTGATTGCCACTTGGTTGCAACAGAGGCATGGTGGTGCGTCCGGTCCTATGTCAACGTCCATTAGATGATGGTGGGTTA
Source organism: Gammarus roeselii (assembly GCA_016164225.1). Lineage (NCBI taxonomy): Eukaryota > Metazoa > Arthropoda > Malacostraca > Amphipoda > Gammaridae > Gammarus > Gammarus roeselii. The sequence goes on from SDVV010004623.1 coordinate 9,133, forward strand.
TGTACGTGTGTCCCGTGCATAGACGGTTAATGAACACTTGGTCTCCCCTGTTAGAAAACCTGGCGTCCCACTCTCCCACGGATGGTTTCACTGCAAGCATTTTTTGTCCAATCTATTGCCAAGAGTCGTTCCATCGTGATGTTGTACGCGAGTTGATAACTGGGGACCAGTCTCGGTAATGTATGGAGATGTATTATTCTTGCTGGGTAGACACCCGTTTAGCGAGGGAATCAGCGCGCTCGTTTCCTCTTATTCCCACGTGTCCAGGGATCCAACAGAACTCGACCGCTTGACCGGTCTCGGACATCGTGAATAGGTCGTGTTGCATTTTCTAAGGACAGAGTGATAAAAGTGCAGAGTTTTCAGCTGGGTGAAAACATTCAGACTGTCTGAAAATATGCCATATTTAGGAAGGTGGTCACTTTTAATATAGGGAAAGGCCAATTCGTGTGCGTGCAGCTTTGCAGAAAATACAGAGGCCTCTTGGGGTAGGGTGGCCGAACGCGAGGTTTCTTCGCGAACGGCGGCAGCTCCCACTCCGTCCGATGATTTGGAGTCGTCAGTGTATATATGGCGGTGCTCAGCGTATTGTTCATCAAGAAGTCGTGAGGATTCCCGGCGGCACGTGTTAGTTGGGGTTGTTGCTTTGAGGTTACGTATGCAAATCTAGGTTGCCAGTGGTGGGCTGATCATCCACGTTAGTGTGATGATTTCAAGAATCCGATAGGAGAATGAAGGCTTGATTGCTTGGCGACTAATGTTCAGCGAGGTCAGTAAGTTGTCCACCCGTAGAGAAAATGGTGGCCATATGTTCTTCTTAACCGCAAGAGGCGTTTATCGAGAATATTGGTGACGTCACTGTGTGCTTGGCTATTGATGTAGCTCCTTGTCTTGAAATAGTACTGAAGTGAGAGTTAGTCTCTCCGGAGCGGAAGAGGAAGCTCGTTAGCAAGCACGTTCAGGGATTCGATGGGTGTGGAACGGAACGCACAGGTTGTGATACGCAGGGCATTATTTACGACGAAGGAGAAAGGTTCAAGGGTGGTTTCAACTGCTGAGTCGTAAACATTTGTTCCATAGTCAATGCGCGAGCGTATTATTGTTCAGAATAACGTCACGCCGGTGTCCATATCGGCTTCGAATTCCAAGGATGTGTCAGAGAGAATAAGTCCGGTCGCCTTTATGCAGCGAGTCTCTAGGGCTGTAATATGAGGTCGCCAAATGAATTTAGGGTCCCAAACATGACCGTGGAATTTTATTGATTCCTCGTATACTAGCGGAGTGTTGTTCAGCGTTGAGGCTGGTTTTAGGTGTAAGCAGGGCACAAGAGTAAAGAGCATGCTTTTCGTTTTGGAGGGCGAGAATCGGAAACCGTTAAGAGGTCCAGTTTCAGACTAGGTTTAGACATTTCTGGAGTTCCTGTTGACTTCTTAAGAGGCTAAGGTGCTTGTAGCTTATTTGTAAGTCGTCCACGTATAGTGATGAAAGCAGTCTTCCGTCGCGCGGGAGAATGTCTGCTATCTGGTCGATTTTGAGTATAAAAGAGTGACACTGAGAACGGTTCCTTGGGGAGAACCCATTTCTTGCGGATAGGATGGTGACAGGGTGTCGCCGACCTTAACCCTGGAGGTGCGATTTTGCAAGTATTGGTGTATGTAACGTGGTAAGTGGCCTCTCAGCCCTTTGCGGTAGAGATCCTTCATGATGCCACATTTCCAGGTAGTATCGTATGCTTTTTCCACGTCGAGAAATATGGAAACCACGTGTCCCCCTCGGATAAATGCCTGTCTAATGTCAGATTTCAGTCTTACAAGGTGGTCCGTCGTAGAGTGGCGCTTGCGGCCGCCACACTGGATGCTATTCAGACCTGCATGCATATCAAGGTAGCCGACAAGGCGCGTGGTTATCATTCTTTCCATGGTCTTGCAGAGGACGCTGGTAAGAGCGATGGGGCGATAGTTATGTGGGGTCACCGTTGAATTTCCTGGAGTGGGTATTGGGATAATTACAGATTCCCACGATTGATCGAGAAAAAATGAGTTTGAACACTGTTAATAAGTGCTCACGGGTGCCATCTGGGAAATTCTTGATCATGTTGTTGTGCACCCGGTCTGGACCAGGTGAAGTTTTTCGTGTATGGTCAATTGCGCACTGTAGTTCGGGGAGGGAGAAAGGTTTGTTGTAGGCCTCTTCGTTTCTAGAAGTAAAGTCAAGATGTTCACTTTTTCGCAAGTTCTTTTTCCGTTGGAAAGCAGCCGTGTAGTTTGATGATTGCGATATCTGGCTAAAAGTCTGAGCTAGTTTATTTGCGATTTCCGCGTGGGAAGAATAAGTTCTGCCTCCGTCTGATAGGATGTTAATAGGTCGCTCGTGTTTTCCCTGGATACGTCGGACTTTTTCCCTCACTTGGGAGAGGGGGTGTTTCGATTGATAGAGTTGACGAACTGAGCCCGATTTTCACGTTTCTTCTCCACTGAAAGTTTTCGGTATACAGCAGATGACCTTTACCACGCTACTCTGTTCCTGTGGGACCGTGCACGTCGGTAGGCATTCTATAGCCTTTCACGCTCCTCTTGCTTTTTGCACCTCTCGGCACCACAATAATTTCGGAAAGAAGGTTGGAGCGGCATATTGGGGAATGCTTGCTTCGGCTGCAGATTTTTTTTCGAGGATGTTGTCTATATCACTTCAAGCGATGTGTGCTGAGTATTCCACCCAGCTGGCTTTCCGGTAGTTGAATCGAAGTTCTTGTGGGGTAGGGTCGCTTGGTTGGCTGGTGAGATGCGATATGACTGGGTTATGGTCGCTGTCGTGTGTTAAAGGCAAAACTCTCCAATTGAGTTGGGGTGCCAGAGTGAGGGGAAAAATGGATAAATCGATGGCAGTTCCCCTTTCGTGTGTGATTCGGGTGGGTTATCCGTCGTTGAGAAGAACCATGTAGTGAGGGTTTATGGTGTTAGCCTTTGTCACTCCCCTGGGGTTTGTTCTCACACATCCCAGTGTTTCATGGTAGCTGTTGAAGTCTCCAAGGAGGAGTATTGACGATGGCAGTTCGTTTAGCAATTCGGTCATTAGTGCTTCCGAGAGGTCATGGCTTCGTGACGCGTAGATGGAAACCACTGTTATTGGCCCTGAGACGCATATCTTTACAGCGATAATTTGCAGTTCTGTCCTCAAGGGAAGGATGAGGTGAGGAACGCATTGGTGGATCATAAGTGCCACTCCGCCGTGAGCTGTCACGTTGGTGTGGCCCTCGCGGCGGTGTATGATAAATTGGGGGATTCTGAAGGTGGCGCTCTCTCGGAGTTTGATCTCTTGGAGGCTTATCTTATCACCAAAGGTTTATGGGTGGCGATAAAGGATAGTAATTCGTCTTTCTTGTTTCCAAGTTCCTGGCAGTTTCACTCAAATATTTTGGTGTTCAGTTTGAAAGCTGTTCACACTCAGACCTTGATGATCTAGAGTGGTCGCGTGATTTAGCTACTGGATCTTTTGGTGTTTGCGTTTTCGAGTTTGTCCAGGGGTTTCGGGTCGGGAGTGTTCACGGGAGTGTCTGCCTTCGGTGGTAGGCGGTCTGCTGTGTTTGCTGTGGTCGCGGCTGCGTGTGCTTTTGTGGGAGGACGAGGGTTTGTGCTCTTTGAGTTTGCTTCGTAAGCGAGTGCGCTCTTCTTCTGTGGTAACCTTTTTGATCTGCGTGGGCGGTTGTGTGAAGTGCGAGCTATTTGGGCCAAGTGAGATGACTGGTTGTTCAGATGTCTCGCGTATGAGTTTTTCGAGATAAGCGCCGTCGTCGAAGCCGTGATCGTTCTCGCTGGTGGTGTGTTCGTGGGTATGGTTTGTTAACGAGGGGTCGTGTCACTTGCAGTGGCTTTCCAAGAATGGAGCCGCATTTGAGACAGGTGGAGGTAGTTCAGGATTTTTGTCCTGGCGGGCTGTTTTTTGATAGTTGTTACTGATCTTTTCGCTCAGTGGCGCCTGGGCATCGGAGGCTTCTTCATCTCTTTGCCTTTTCGTTTTTATAATAGTGAGCCTTGTTGTGTGGTCAACTGCGGGGGATGCATCCATCTCGGCGTCATCTCGGCGTTATAGGACTGTGCATCTCTGGTGCAGGCACAGTCGCTGGGCTGAGTGAGAAAGCACTGCAGCCAGGTAGGAGTATTGGAGTCTCCTAACGATGTTGTCCTGACGATGTGTGGATGTCGTCGAGGGAGTTAGGTTGAATTGACGATTTGACTGCTTAGGCATAATTGAGGCGGTTTGGGTTATCGTCTTTCCAGATTTGGATGGCTTGTTTTCGTGTAACTCTGCGTTCAATTTCTGTGATTGTTATTTTTTTTTTGGTCGATGTACATTGGGCAGTCGCGGTCACCTGCCTCATTGTAGCATGAGCAGTGGTAGCATTTAGGGTGGTTAGCTGTGCAGTCTTTTCTGCCGTGCTCGCCGGCGAACTTGGTACATCGTCGGGGTGTATGCGGCTGGCTTTTTCTACACATAGAGGGCCATGTTTCAGCTGGATAAGTTTTGGTTCTTGTTTATTCACGCGGGATTACGATGAATTCCGGTGCGTCGTATCCAGGGAAGGTATTTTGGTATGCGGTAGAACTTGCGTTACGTGATTTTATCCATGTTGCTTGACGGACTTCGGTAACTTTGTAATCTTCAGCCAGACCTTCAGCAAAAGCACTAAGGTCGGTTGTAGATGTGTAACGGGAGGTGTAAATAATTCGTTTGGTATCGTCGAATGACGGATGTGTTTCAATTAAAACTTTTAGTTTGTTAATGTGGGTAATCTTTTGTATAGCGTTACTTTGTTCACGTTCTACGACGTATGAAATATATTTCTTTCCTTGTCGTTCAATTTCTCTCGGTTTTCCTCCAAGTTGTTCGGCGAGACTTCATCATTATAAATGGATTAATTGAGATGGCAACTTTGCTTGCACCACTTTCTTTGAACGCTATGGGAAAGTGGGTGGGGAATGGTGCCGGTCTTTTCTCCTGGGTAGGAGGGTCATTCTGGGACGAGCGCATCGCGACTACCACCTCTCGTCGCCCGACCCCGTGATCTATCTGGTATTGGAGGATCGCTCTCCCAGTCTCATCCTCTGGGCAATCTCTATGTCCGGTAGGGTGTCCGTTTACTCTTCAATAAAAACAGTGCGGTTCTTCGGACCGGCATGATTGGGGATCTTCCCGTTTGTCACGGTCGTCTTGGGAGCAGTATGAGCATCTTAGCTTACCATTACAGTTTCCGCTCGTGTGTCCGTATTTCTGGTATCTATAACATCGCATCGGACGTCTTTCGAATGGTGTAACCTTTGTTTTGGTGTCGCAGAAGGGAATGCCTAGATATTTTAGTGGAGTAGGCTGTGGTGGTCTATCTTCTTGGTGTAATATTTGGTGCGATTTTTGCTTCGACAACACAGTCTTCTTATTGAACGAGTTCAGTGTTATATTCCTCGATTTCTTCATTCGGGATATCTTCAACGTAGATCAAACCCGAACTTGTAGAGAAAGTCGGGTGTGGCACTATTCAGCATGGCGTTTCACTGTCTAGTTTGGGAGAGAATTGTGCCACTTTGAAGTTTTTTGTCTACTCTGATGGCGAAGCCTTCGTCGCCGCTGGTGGCGACGCTCAGGACTGGGCGGCCATTTAAAGAGCCCAGCTTTTTTTGCAGAGTGTATGGACAAATATCCGGTCTGTCTTTGGCGTCGAACATGATCATCAGGTGTTCAGGAATAGTATGACTATAGTTGAACAGAGTTGTGTTCAATGAATGGCGTATATTGCTTCCTCCTTGCAGCCCTCGGAGCTCGGTTGGTGTTTTTGTAGGGTGGAGAGTCGTTGCACGTAGAGACAGAGGTACTTGTGTAAGTTGCGGGCTCTTTACTAGTTCGTGGATATGTAAAAAAAACGGCTGCGCCATGACCCTCGAGCCTCGTTCGACGGTCGTCAATTGCGCTATGTTCTGCGGCGAAAACTTCTGCTTCCTGCTCAGAGAGGCCGGTCGTTTGGCCAAGTAGATTTCTGATATCCTGGACGTTCCTGGTAAACTCGTCGATACGGTCGTCTCTCCGGTCATGTTCGGCTGAAGTGGCGCTGGTTATCTTGGAGAGGCTGACAATCTTGGTCGTTGGAATCTTGGTCTTCGTCACTCTGGAGGGGGTGCTGGTCCCTCCCGGGTGGGGCTTCCTCCTCCTCCCCATTGGACCCCTGGTTCACGCCAGGAGCCAGGGGGCTCACTCTTTAACGCCTCTTGACCGGCTTTACCGCTTCTAACGTTACCGTTCATTGAACACAATGCAAGCGAACAAACGTGCGGTTTAAGGTCCCGGCACAAACTAAGGACCAACCTGTGTTATCAGTTAGTACTCGGTACGGGAATAAATTCGATTTCCCTAACCACGAAGACTGAAGTAATACAGATACAGACACTAGGCCGCTGGGTCACGAGTGCAGTTCGAGGATCCACTGTCATCAGCAGGGCACGACAGTTTTCACTGGTTTACCCCCGCCGCGTCATAATGCCCCTCCCCCCCATCCACGACCATCCAAACAGCGGGATGCCAAAGGTGGGAAAGCACATCAGAGCAGCGACAAAATCAACCATTCACAACCATTCTCCACTCACGCCGGTTCATTGCACGCTCTCTCGCTACCTCTACATTCATGTCTCTCCTTCCTAACGCCTGCTTCACACCATCCATCCAAACTTCGGTCTACCTCTAGGCCTGCGACCACTCGCCTCAGCATTCATTACCCTTTTCACCAATCTCCCTTCATCCATCCTCTCCATGTGCCCGAACTATCTCAGAACATGTGAATCCTCTCTGTCCTCAAACTTCTCCACCATCCCTGTTCTGATTCGTACCACGTCGTTGGTGATATGGTCTCTCAGCGTTACTCCAGCCATGCTCCTCAGACACTTCATCTCGAAAACATTCAACCTTCTTCCCTCATCTGCTCTCACCCCTCGAGTTTCAGCTCCGTAGAGCACAGTTGGGACAACAACACCCTTATATAGCCCTCTCTTTGCTTCCATCCCCAACGTCCTACAGCTCATTACACTCTTCAGTGCACCCAACACTTTACATCCCTCCTTCACTCGCGCCTTCACTTCAGTTTCCACTAGTTCAGTTTTCTCCACATGGGAGCCCAGATACTTAAAACACTGAACTTCCTCCACGAGCTCTCCATTTATGGGGACACCAATTTTGCTCTCATCAACAGTCCTCGAGCATCTCATTACTTTACTCTGACCCACGTTTACTCGAAGCGTCCTTCTCTCATACACTCAACCAAACTCAAAAACTAGCCTACATAGCTTTTCCTCTGAATCCGCAACCAGGGCCGTATCATACGCAAATAGCAACTGGCTCAACTGCCAACTCCACCCATTCGCTTTTAACAGTTCCAAGCCACGACCCAGCACACTCGCGTTCACCTCCCTGACCACTCCCTCCATGTAGAGGTTGAACAGCCAGGAAGACATCACGCAGCCTCGTCTCAGTCCCAATTTCACTCTGAACCAATCACTCACCTCGCTTCCCACTCTGACACATGCTTGGCTGCCAACATAGAAACTCTGCACCGCCTTTCAACAGATGTCCGCCAACTCCATATAAGCGCAACACCCTCCACAGCGCTTCCCTGTCAATCCTGTCGTATGCCTTCTCCATATCCATGAAGGCCCAGAACACATTCTTTCCATTGGCAAGGTACTTCTCACAGACCTGTATCACGGCAAAAATCTGATCGGCACACCCTCTACCATTCCTAAAGCCCCACTGTTCCTCTCTAATTGCGCAGTCCGTACAGTTTCTAATCATTTTGATCAGCATTCTCCCGTACAACTTACCAGCCACACATAACAGACTGATACCTCTCGATTTGCAGCATTCATTTTTATCTCCTTTGCCTTTATATAGCGGAACAATGCAGGCACTGCGCCACTCAATCGGTACCACGCCCGCATCAAAACACAAGATCAGTAACCTCACCAACCATTCGACAATCGTTACTCCACCCTTCTTCAGGCACGCAGTTGCAACACCATCCAAACCAGGGGCTTTCCCTGCTTTCATCACGTCCACCGCCTCCTGCCCCTCTTCCCTGGTAATGTTCGCCAGCAGGCTTTCTCTCAAAACCGACATCCGAGCACCATCACCCACAGTAACAATGTCAGCCTCGACATTCAACATCTCATCAAAATACTAAGCCTACCTCTTCCGTACATCACCACTTTCCATAAACAACTGGCCATTTTCATCATTCACCACTTCCGCCTTTCCGGTCTCTCCCTTTCTCTTAACCTCTTCACTTCTTTCCAAAACATCCTTTTGTTCTCCTCAAAATTCTGGCACAACCGTCTGCCCCACCGGACATCAGCGTCCCTTTTGATTCTCCTTACCACCCGCTTCACCTCGTTTCTCCTCTCTTTGTAGCTCTCATAAGCCACCACCGACTTCACCTGCAACCACTCTTCAAACGCTCCTCTTTTCCGTGCCACTGCCAGTTTGACCTCCTCGTTCCACTACTCGCAACCCCTTTCTTCTGCACCCACCCACACGGCACGCACCACACACCTTCTTCGCACATATCAGCAACGCATCCCTTAACGTCTCCCATTCTTCCTCTACATCTCTCAGGTCCTGTCCTCTCACGATGTCATATTCTTCCTTCAACGCCTGCTGGAACTCCTCGGCTCTACTTTTCACATTCAGTCCACTCACTTTCAATACCTCTCTTCCTCCTCCCACTCGTTTGTTGCCCTTTCACTTCTGCTCCACTCTTAATCTACCTTCCACCAGCAGATGGTCAGACACTCCTCCACCCTCCCCTCTCAACACCTGCACATCCAACAGCCTCTCCACCACTCTCCTCGATACCATTACAAAATCCATCAGTGCTCTCTCCACCATTGCACCATGGGCCATCCTTACCCATGTGTACTTGTGAATATCTCGCTTCTTGAACAAACTGTTCCCGACCACCAACTCCAGCTTTATACACAGATCTCTCAGATTTTCTACACTGTCATTTTTACCGGGAACGCCATACCTTCCTATCACATTCTCCACCACTACATCTCCAACTCTCGCATCAAGGTCACCCAGTACAACTACATTGAAATGACCTCCAAAACTCTCGATACACTCACTCAGGTCAGTCCAGACTTGCTCTCTCTCCTCTTCACTCCCCTCGCTGCCAATTCCGTAAGCACTCACAAATGCCCATCTTTCTACGCCTAACTTAACTTTCACCTACATCAATCTTGAGGACACCTCCTTCCATTCGGTAGCGCTACTAGCCAACCGATCACTCAATATCAAGGCCACACCTTCTCGTGCCCTACCTTCCTCCACACCAGACTTTTTTCCACTTACCACACCAAACTCACATTCGCCCTTACCTTTCAACTTCGTCTCACTTAGCGCCAACACATCAAACTTCCACCTCACGAACATTTCACCAATCTCCCCCTCTTTACATCATTTGTACTACAGCCACGCACATTCAGCGACCCTAACAATAGGGTTCGGAGAGGCGTGTGCCTCTTCTTCCCCCCCTCGTCTTTCCGTCTTCGAGGAAAGGTTTTACAGAGAACGGGATTCCTAGCCCCTTCGCTCCGCCCCGTTCAGTCGCCTTTTACGACACGCTGGGGTTACGGTAGCACGATTCTACTCCCGGCTACGAGGCGCCCCTTTAGTCGTCTTCTAAGACGCGCGGTGGATACGGTAGCAAGATTCTGAAGCCCCTGCTACAAGGCACAGGGAACACAGGGAAGAAAAAGGTCTACTAGTTCAGCAGTTCAAAAACAAGTAGACTGCTGAAGGAAAAATTTGACAGGGTCGCTGAAACAATAAATCAGACAAAATATTTCCAACCAATTGTGTTCAGCAATAGTATTGACTTTGGTGATGGATAAACATGGTAAAATTGAAGACTTGAAAGATACACACATGAACCATATAGCAAGATGAGAGACGAGACAAATAAATGAAACTCAATTAATACGGTACTAACAGCATTACCTCGTGTGATACTAATGATAATCTCTGTAGATAATACATTACTACGCAGTGCTCGCACCTAAGGTGGCTCCGTGAGGTGTTTAGTTGAACGGTCTAGACCTCGTGCGATGTGACTGCTGAGAGAGCTCAGACTCAGTGAATTTGCTACTCGAACGCAAATTACATATGAGGTACCTGTTAAGAAAGTTTAGGCTTAGTGAGGTGGCTACTCGAACGATGCAATCTCATTTGAGGTGCCCGCAGAGAACATTTATGCTCCGCAAGGTTGATACTCGAATTATGCAGTCCTCATGTGAGGTGCTTGCTATGAACGTTCAGGTCTCACGAGGTGGGTATTCGAACTAAGAACGATGTAGACCTGTGAGGGGCCGCCATGAAGGTTCAGGCTGTGAGCGGGGTATTAGAACGATGCAAACCACCTATGAGGTGCCTGCAGAAGCTGTTCAGACTCGACGAGGTGGCTCACCTTTGTATCTCACCTTTGCAGCCCCCCACAGCCCCAACAGCCCCGCCAACAGGGCACGCAGGCATGGGAGGCAGTAAACCTCAGCGCGACAGCAATCAAAATGAACAGCACGGTACAAGCACTGCAGCAGGACGCTGGTCGGAATGCGCTCAATAGGTCCAAAGAAAACAAAACAATGAAGACAGTCAACAACTGCACGCAACCGTCGACAACAAAAACAAAGCAACAACATCACATCAATTTTAGTCTAGCAAAACTCATACAACACTGCCCTCAATTCCTCCACCAGGGCCCTCTTGAAGCCGCGAAGTGAATCACACTGCACCACATCAGCGGGCAGCCGGTTCCAAATCTGCACACAGCGAGAATAAA
>SDVV010004624.1:0-20002 GCA_016164225.1 Gammarus roeselii
TATATACATACCTCTTGGTTAAGATGAGTTAGGTTAGGTTGGGTGAGCCTAACATATAGCTACACACACATACACACACAAACGCATGCAAAATTGCAGACTTATAGCAAAATGCTACATATGGTGATGTTGGCGTGGGAACTCTTACATCTTGAATCTACAGCAAACTGTTACAGATGGTAACTATTTTGTACTGTGACATGAGAAGAAAATACAAGGCCAGTATCCTATGTCAACAGCTAATTGCAACAATAATTTTTAAATCTTCTCTACTCAGCCTTAAGCTATATTGAGTATATTTATGTGTACATGATGCCAATACCGACCATGAATATGCATCAAAAAGTAGATATGTGTGCATGGTGTCGGCACTGACCTCGTCCATACATACAAACGTGTGTATATGTCTACATGTTGTGTGATATTCAAAATGATATATGCAAAATATCGAGCAAAAAGGAGTAATTTGATATGAATAACGTATAAATTAATGAATAAATATAATATATGCTCATGAAATATGTATCTATTGGTTAGGTCGTCATAGGTTAGGTTGACTACGTATTAATGTTTTTAACAGTGTTATATTCGATTTGTTTGATTTGTGTATTTTTGGTTTTGCTATGTTATCATACATTGAAATAGAAATCGCTAATCATGTAAATTAGGCGTGATTCATAATCTAGATTTCTGATGACTGCGGTTCTTACATCACACTCTCTATTGTACAATGTAAGAGTGGATGTAGTGAATGTTCGCTATATTACAAGAACATGGAAATAAAAAAATTATGTTAAGTAAGCTCAGACCAATACCCTAAATTAGATCATACATAACATAACATGATAATAAGCTGATCATCTCTTAAATCGAGCAACAAATCCAACAATACAACAAAATATATATTTGTAACATTAATGCCATGCATTAAACTCACTAACCAAATAAAAACGTAGAATATAGATCAAAAAACTGTGTAAACTCGTTGCCAACAATTTAACAACTATAACCGATACTGATATATGCAAGCAATCATACATAATCGTTTGAAGTCTACAGTATATAAACGAGACATAACATAATATTACGTGGAAATGATCAATCTGACTGGGGTTGTAACAAGTAGAGTGAGGAAAAAAAAAACGAAATATTTATATAGGTACATAAACTGCTAAAAATTGGTAAAAACTATAGAGTCAAGTAGAGAGATTTTATATGAGTGGAGCTTAAATCAATAATTGAATACCTAACATATGTATGAAAACTAAAAAAATATGTAATACTAGGTTAGGTTAGGATGGGTTAGGAAAGGATGGGTTAGGTTAGGATAGGTTAGGTTTACGACCTCCTACATCACAAACCTATAGTGATAAATGTAACAGATGTTGACCGAGTCTGTACATGCCTACATGGTGCCGGCAACGGTGCCAGCACCGACCCTGTAAATAGCTGCATGCTGATGGCATTGACCCTGTGAATAGCTACATAATGCCGACAACGGTGTCGGCATCCAACCCCGAATATTTGAACATAAGTGTACATGGTGTGTGATATTCAGATTTAGTTACGTAAAATTTAGCCAAGTGGAGTGATTTGATTCGTATATCGCATAAAATAAAGATCAAATATCATAAATAGATATCAAACCGGAATAAAAATGTATACTTATTTATGACGTTGGTTAGGTTAGGTATTAACGTAATTGGCGGTGTATGGCAACCATTTTCTATTCAATGATTTTCGTTTCCATGATGTCGTACATTGATATATGAATCGCTAATTATGTCGAATAGGCGTTTTTTTAACATCTAGATTTTGTTGACTGCGGCTATTGCATCCCAAGTCTACAGTAAAACACGCTAGAATTGTTATAGTCAATGCTGGAATATGTCAGATATTCTAAATTTAAACGAAATCTTATATCAACACCTGAATCAAGTAACTATTTTAACTGTACAAACTACAAAAGTCAACATACATTTATAAAAGTACGACATGTATGAATACGCCTCTAGTTAATGCATGCAACCGAAATAAATAATTGAGATTTACAATAAATTAATGGAGTATTAGTAGTGTAAAGGGGTACAAAACGCAAATTAGTGATGGATTAGAGATAGGGATACAAGAGTTACTTTTGGTGGGCGGGGTAGGGCGCGATGCATGCACCTTGACTCACCGAGCGCAGAAACGGGGAGCGGGGGTGGAGGGTACCGGAACTGGTTTGGTGCCCGGGTCAGCTAACGGACGGGGGGGAGGAGGGAACACCGGAAAGGGGTACGGAAGGGGAACGGCGGGATGGAAGCAGGCTTGCGGCCTTGATTGGCAAGGTTTATGTTATGAACATTTTAATTTGTACTGTATTTTGATATATATTATATTTATATATATATTTTTTCTCCCTTAGATGGTTGTAGTGGAGTATAATTGGTCACTAACTGTTGCTCGTTATATATATTTATCCGATTCTGGTATGAATAGTGTTATAGCAAGCTTTCTAGAGGGGGGGGGGATTGGTGCGGTAGAGGAACCCCCCTAGGTAGAAAGTCGGATGCGCTCCTGGAAAATTATGTGAGTTTGCTCTTGCCTGTTCCTTGTCTCATAAATTTGTTTCCGTGGCACGTTTGCTACTTTGTGAGTGTATATATCGTTATATATTTATGACTGGTTTATTGTTTCTATATATTTTTTCCTACGAACATATATGTTGGTATTCATATCTAGTTGTGGTATATATGACTCATTCGATGCTTGATTGGTGGGTTCGTAGCGATGGGGGGTTTGGGATATTTTGTGTATGTTATGTTCATTTATCACAATATATTCTTTTATAGGATTAGTGTTGTAGGCATGTCCTATAACGGCCCTGTTTGTACCAGCCTGAAGGTAGGATTTTAGGCAAGGTTCTGTGTTTCCCATCTATTTATTTCATATGTATAATATATCTAGTAAGGATTATTTGTCAGGTTGTTTGCGGTTAATGTATATATATTTTTTTCTTAGGATGCTGTATCTTCGTTATGACTTCCTTTATACCCCATATTGCATTATCCAGTTTTGAAACATTTATATCAGTGTTCCATTGATGCGTTTTTCCAATAGCAAAAATACCTGAACGATATGGATTTACTGTAAGTTATAATATTATGTTATGTATGCATAGTGAGGATCGATTGATTTATGTTGAATTTGCGCTGTTTTTGGAATTTCGATCAGGTAACTCATACAGTTTTAGGCATTTAAGGGTATTTTGGGCTTGCAGATTCCACATTATTTCAGGCATAATGGGATCGGATGGTGCATCATAGCGGTAGTTTTAAATGTATATATGACACATGTTACAATTTAGTCGTAGTTACTTCAGTTAAAGTGTTAATTTATCCCTGTTTTGGAAAGAAGTTGTGGCTAATTTCATTAGTTTTTTGTATGTACTATACCGTATTTACTATAGGTTTCAGTTTCGTCGCCTGCATGTCTTGGTATCTCATTCACATTTCTTGTTTGGTTGGTTGAATGATAGTTCATTCTCCTTCATCACGTTTTTAATGTATGTTTTGGGTATGGTAGAGAATTAATTTTCTTGCTTTGTTTTATCTCGTGAATTTTAGAATAGGTCTTTTAGTTTTGTAGGTTCTCTGTTGAATTTCCATCTTCAATGCAATCTGTTGGTTATTTATTCAATTTAGGATACATTACGTATGTATCTACATTTTAAAACGGTATTTCAGGGCTAATTTAGGTACATATAGATCGTTCATAGTGTTTTATATATCTTCTTACATCCTGTTACAATATTTGACGTAGTTATTATAGATATAGAACAGACGAATGGTTACAAATTTGGTCTTGCTGTTGGGGTATTGTATACTCATTGTACGACCATTCTTCAATATTTAGGAGGAGTTACAGAGTCCCCTAGGTAAAAGCTCATTCTGTTATGCTTGCTTGTGTAAATTGACCGATTTATTAGGATGGATACCATAATGTAGTACAATTTTTTATGTGAATTATAGCAGAGTAGAGAACCTTATTTAACTATTTTATATCTGTTTATTTTTTTCAGGGGAATAATAGGAATGTATGTTTGAGAGGTGTAAGTCCGTACTGCATCTTTGTGGAATTTTCGTCATTGATCCCTAACAAATGTGTAGTTTAACGTTTATATGATAATTCACTGGATGGATGGGTCCAAGTGTAGAGGTGGTTTATACTCTTTGGGTGTCATTTTGGAGTTCATCCATGTTCAACGGGATGTATCTTTGTTCGAGTCTGTTCAGAGACGATGGGTTAACAGATGCGAGGTACTTCTGTAGCATCGTATCATGACTGTGTGTTACCTCTAAATTTGTTATATATCAGTGATAGATTGCTATGAAGTGACCTAGTAATGCATAATAGATTTCATTTATATGACAAAGTAGGGTTGGATTTGTACTCTCAGAGGCATAGCATCAGTTAGGTCTAGGAATTTATTATAGATTTGAATGGTATTATAGTATAAAATGACATTTTTCACATTAGCTCAGCGTTAAATGTCAGTTTTTTTCGGTATGGCTGTTATGTTAGTATATGATCTTGGTCATGAACCAGATCACGTCGGATATTGGAGTAGTATTCATCATCTGGGTGTGGTAGGATACACCGTATATAATAGTTAATCGTTGTTGCTAGCTATTTTTTTAGATGTTAGTGTATATTTTGATTTGATATCATAGGAATACATCTGTATTCGATTTAAATTTGCCTATTTTCATATGTTGTTGGGTAGAAATACGCTTATTTGGATGAAATGATTCGAGAAATTTGGTGTGTTTCCCCTCTCGACTTTGGATTTGGGTCCGGTTCCATATTACCTTGGAGAACTATTCCACCGGATTTGTGTTAAGTGATAGCGTTGAAATTCTTCAATAATTGAATGTACATCTCAATTATGTTATCCAATCGCAGGTCTTTGCTAGATGCTTATTCCCGCAAGTCTTACTTCTAGAAATCTTTGTATTTCGTTTGCAAATTAGACACTTAGAAGATTTTGATTAATTCAGACTTTTGTTATGAGACTGCGTTTCCATTCAGAATATTTGACTTTTTCGACCATCCACCAGATCCACTTTAACATTTTTCACTGAAGGTCCGTAATGATGGCCATAATCCTAACTCATTCTAATCTAAAATTACCAAGGATTGTGTATATATCCCCGTTTCATACTTATGTTAGGTTTATATTTGTTATTCATTGATTTAACCTTCATTCTCATCAAATCTATCCACTTGACCCTGTAGTTTTACCAATATTTAGCAGATTGTGAGCACACATTTATATAAATAAATATTTTTTCACTTCGCTTGTTACAAGTCCAGTAATATCGACCAATCTCGAGTAGTGTTAGGTCATCGCTCGTTTGTGGACTTCCGAGTTCAAAACGTTTATGTAAGCTTCCCCTCACGTCAGTGAGTGTTACGAATGTTAGAGCGTTAGCAAGATTTATGTACGGTTTTACAGTTGGAATATGATTTTTTTTGTAGTGTTGGACGTTTTGCTACTACCCTTTTCGTCTATCATATCAAATATTGAATAAATCCACTCCAACAATTTTTCATATAGATTTGCATTGTAAGGTCCGCAATCCACAAGATCTAGGATATAAACCATGTCTAAGGTACATAATTAGCGAAATATATAACAATGTACGATAACATAGATCAAATATCGATGAATGCAAAGAGGGTTACCATACAATGACTAACACATCATTACCAAGGCAACTTAACCTATTTTATCCAATAGTTATGTATTTTAATCAAGTTTGATGGTTGTGTATGATATTGATATGTATGAATCTCTCCACTAGGGCTGTATATTTATCATATCAAAAGCAGTTGAATACACTTTCTCCAATTTGATCCAGCAAAACACCTTCAGCAGATGTTTAGATTCCAGAATTTATCAATAGCTCTGTTACATGTTCGGATGAGACTCAGCAGATAGGATCCAAGAGAACTAAAGCACTTCAATTTGTTATATTTTTAATGTGGATCAGTTTTACGCGATGTTAGGTTCAATGATCTAGTCATTCTAACCAACTTAACCAATAATTATATATTTTCATTCAAGTTTCATGACTATGTATAATATTTAGACATTATTTTGAGCGATGTACATTCCAAATCCCTCCCACACGGCTCTATTATTCGTAGTTTTTCTTCTAATGTCGCACACCAGGTTCAAACATTCACGCTTGTACGCATATGCAGGACCGGGTACGGTATAATGACGTTGTATATAGCTATAGTTACCGATACAATATAGACACACACACACACACACACACACACACACCCACAAACACACACACACACACACAAACATTTTGATTGCATATACAGGATCGGTGATATATGTTTTTTGATATATGTTTTTTTCCACTAGAACAAAATCCCTTGTTATTGTTACAAAATATTTATCGTGGACGTTATGATAGGTGAAAAGAACTGAGCATCGTAACCTATCCTATCCTTTTCTATCCAGGAATAATATAGTATCGATCGAGTTTTCGTGCATAGATTTGTTACTTATTTATCGATTTATGATATACAAAATTTCTTACTCTCCACTTGGCTCTACATTTTGATCTGGCCTATTTGCACTCATCAAAACCTAACATAAACTAACTTTATGTATAGTGTTCAACATTGCTATATACATATGAAGCCCTCCAAACCACTCTAATTATCATTTTAACATGTATGCTATTTTTTTTTTGTTGTCACTCTCATCCCATATAAGTTAGCAGAGAGGACCCATCTTCAATCTTGGATGGTTTGAATGTTACGGGTAAATCATATTATTTTTGACTTTGACACAATTCTACGTCACATTAACATATTATTCACACCCATCATAACATGACCTGACCTTACGTACGGTATTCAGTCATTGATATATACATATGAACCCCTCCAGACAACTCTAAATATTACTCTAGCATACATGTTATTCATTTCGTTATCACTCTCGAGTCATATATGTTACCAGAGAATCCCCCATTTTCAAACTTGGATGGATTGAATGCCACAATTATTTCAAATTTGTATTCAGTTTCATACAAACGGACACATAGTCTCGCACCATGTTTTTCTTAATTTACTTCAATATCTCCGCTTAACTCTACAACCTTTGACAACTTGCATCTCTGAATTTTCATTTCTCTTTCCTATATTTTTCTTATCCTTAACGATGACTTCGTTTCAAGATCTGATCGGACGCTGATTTATATCATACCATTATGTAACACATCTAGATCATTTACCTCGAGCTAGGTTTTCTGGCATCATTCCAACCCTTGAAACAATTTTTTCTACTGATTCCGAAGATTCGATGTTACCTCCGACTGTCACGATGTTCACAATTCATTATTCAACCTTCGAGTTTAGGATAATATAAACATTTCATTGAGAACATACACAGTTTTTATTAGTATTTATTGGCATTATTTACAGTCCTTGCTGCCATCATCAATATCATCTACCTGGTTTTTGATATCTAAACAGCATTGTTCGTCATCCAACCGTACTTTTCATCACTATATTTCAGTATACTCTCAAAATCCATCTTATACTCCATCATATCTTTGATGCGGATACCGATGGCTATTCCTTTCCCCTGTGTCAATAAATGTATTACTTCTTCTTCTTGAACCTTAACTATTCGGATTTTTTCCAATTCAAAGTCATTCTGAGATTCATCATTGAGAAATTTGTATAAGTTCCAGTTTCTATTTTGTTCTTAGGTATAATCTGTCGTCCACTACTTCAGCTTTATCACAATCATGGTGAAGATTTTACCCCTGGATCATATAAATTTTCGAGATTTGCTTGTCATATCCCTTCCCCCTCCCCCCCCCTCCTAAACTTACTTACATACGAATGTAACGCGTCCACATTAGTTACCCAAAGCAGACTTATGTTTTCCTGCATCCATTTATGAATGATATCTCCCACTCCTTTGATTCTTGTTGTCCATTCCGAGATAACTGTTATTTTTCAACACTAGTCAATATTTATTCGATCCGACTCATATCATCTTCGGAGATTTCTTCTTCCAGCACTTGTAAACAAAATTTTGAGATATGAATGTTCATTTTTGTTTATTCTATGACGAAACGTGTGTCTCTGCTTGATCTCAACGTATCACTGACTCCATCCTTGATAGGCAGCTAGCTTTTAAAGTTGATTATATGTGTTTTATTTTCGCAAAACATTTGTCCTAACATTACTCACCTAGGTCATCAACTGTGTATATGTATGGGGCTGGGTACGTATGTGAATGTGTATATTCATGCGTATGTACGTGTCACACGAGTTAAAAATTTATATAACACAAATTTAATATTCTAAATTTCAATATAATTTCAAATTTTCGAGGGATGTCACCTTACTTGAATAGCCAAGTTATCACTTCAATATACAGACTTGGCTCTGTTTTCCCTCGAAAATTTGAAATTTTATTGAAATTTTGAATATTAAATTTGTGTTATATATTTTTGACTCGTGTAACACGTACATACGCTTGAATATACACATTCCCATACGTACCCAGCCCCATACATATACACAGTTGATGACCTAGGTGAAAAATGTTAGGACAAATGTTATGCGAAAAAAAACAAGTAATCAACTTATAATAGCCAGCTGGCTATCAAGAATGGAGTCATTGATACGTTGAGATCAAGCGGAGACACACGTTTCGTCATAGAATAAACAAAATGAACATTCATATCTCAAAATTTTGTTTACAAGTGTTGGAAGAAGAAATCTCCGAAGATGATATGAGTCGGATCGAATAAATATTGACTTGTGTTGAAAAATAACAGTTATCTCGGAATAGACAAACAAGAATCAAAAGAGTGAGAGATATCATTCATAAAT
Source organism: Gammarus roeselii (assembly GCA_016164225.1). Lineage (NCBI taxonomy): Eukaryota > Metazoa > Arthropoda > Malacostraca > Amphipoda > Gammaridae > Gammarus > Gammarus roeselii. The sequence goes on from SDVV010004624.1 coordinate 8,926, forward strand.
GGATGCAGGAAATAGGAAGACTGCTTCAGGTAACTAATGTGGACGCATTACATTCGTATGTAAGTAAGTTTAGGAGGGGAGGGGGAAGGGGGAGGGGATAAGAAAAGCAAATCTAGAAAATTTATATGATCCAAGGGTAAAATCTTAATCATGATTGTAATAAAGCTGATGTAGTGGACGACAGATTATATCTAAGAACAAAAGAAAAACTGGAACGTATGCAAATTTCTCAATGATGAATCTCAGAATGATTTTGAATTGGAAAAGATCCGAATAGTTAAGGTTCAAGAAGAAGAAGTAATACATTTATTGACACACGGGAACGGAATAGCCTTTGGTATCCGCATCAAAGATATGATGGAGTATAAGAAGGATTTTGAGAGTATACTGAAATATAGTGATGCAAAGTACGGTTGGATGACGAACAATGCTGTTTAGATATCAAAAAACAGGTAGATGATATTAATGATGGCAGCAAGAACTGTAAATAATGATAATAAATACTAATAAAAACTATGTATGTTCTCAATGAAATGTTTATATTATCCTAAACTCAAAGGTTAAAATGAATGGTGAACATCGTGACAGTAGGAAGTAACATCGAATCTTCGAAACAGTAGAAAAAAATATGTTTCAAGGGTTGAAATGATGACAGAAAACTTATCACGAGGAAAATGATCTAGATGTGTTACAGAATGGTCTGATATAAATCAGCGTCCGATCAGATCATGAAACGAAGTCATCGTTAAGGATAAGAAAACTATAGGAAAGAGAAAATGAAAATTCAGAGGTGCAAGTTGCCAAAGGTTGTAGAGTTAAGCGGAGATATTGAAGTAAATTAAGAAAAAACATGGTGTGAGACTATGTGTCCGTTTGTATGAAACTGAATACAAATTTGAAATACTTGTAGCATTCAATCCATCCAAGTTTGAAAATTGGGGATTCTCTGGTAACATATATGACTCGAGAGTGATAACGAAATGAATAACATGTATGTTAGAGTGATATTTAGAGTTGTCTGGAGGGGTTCATATGCATATATCAATGACTGAATACCGTAGGTAAGGTCAGGTCAGGTTATGATGGGTGTGAATAATATGTTAAAGTGACGTAGAATTGTGTCAAAGTCAAAAATAATATGAGAGTGGGATGAGAGTGACAACAAAAAAAATAGCATATATGTTGAAGTGATATTTAGAGTCGTTTGAAGGGCTTCATATGTATATAGCAATGTTGAACACCATACATAAAGTTAGGTTATGTTAGGTTTTGATGGGTGTGAATAGGCTAGATCAAAATGTAGAGCCAAGTGGAGAGGAAGAAAATGAATATCTCATAAATCGATAAAAAAGTAACAAATTTATGCACGAAAACTCGATCGATACTATATAATTCCTGGATAGAAAAATGTAGGATAGGTTAAGAGGCTTAGTTCTTTTCACCTATCATGACGTGAAGGTGGTCCACAATAAATATTCTGTAACAATAACAAGGGAGTTTGTTCTAATGCAAAAAAACATATATCAGAGGTAAAGTGCGTCAGAAGTTAACCGATCCTGTTTATGCAATCAAAATTTGTGTGTGTGTCTACATTGTATCGGTAACTATCACTGTATACAGCGTCTTTATACCGTACCCGGTCCGTCATATGCGTACAAGCGTGAATGTTTGAACCTGGTGTGTGACATTATAAGAAAAACTACGAAAAATAGAGCCGTGTGGGAGGGATTTGTTATGTACATCGCACAAAATAATGTCTAAATATCATACATATTCACCAAACTTGAATGAAAATATATAATTATTGGTTAAGTTGGTTAGAATGACTAGATCATTGAACCTAACATCGCGTATAACTGATCCACATTAAAAATGTAACAAATTGAAGCGCTTTAGTTCTCTTGGATCCTACCTGCTGAGTCTCATCCGAACATGTAGCAGAGCTATCGATAAATTCTGGAATCTAAACATCTGCAGATGGTTTTTTGCTGGATCAAATTGGAGAAAATGTATTCAACTGCTTCTGATATGATAAATATAGAGCCCTAGTGGAGAGATTCATACATATCAATATCATACATAACTATCAAACTTGATTAAAATACATAACTATTGGATAGAATAGGTTAAGTTGCCTCGGTAATAATGTATTCGTCATTGTATGGTAACCCTCTTTGCATTCATCGATATTTGATCTATGTTATCGTACATTGATATATAATTCGCTAATTATGTACCATAGTTAGGTAATAAGCATCTAGGATTGCGGACCTTACAATGCAAATCTGTATGAAAAATTGTTAGATTGGATTTATTCAATATTTGACATAATAGACGAAAAGGGTAGGAGCAAAAAGTCCAACACCAAAAAAAATCATATTCCACCAGTAAAACCGTACATAAATCTTGCTAACGCTTTAACATTCGTAACACTCACTGAAGTAGGGGGTAAGCTTACATAAACGTTTTGAACTCGCAAGTCTACAAACGAGCGATGACCTAACATTACTCGAGACTGGTCGATATTACCGGACTTGTAACAAGCGAAGTGAAAAAAAAATATATATATATAAATGTGGGCACACAATCTGCTAAATATTTTTAGAACTACAGGGTTAAGTAGATACATTTGATATGGATGATGTTTAAATCAATGAATAAAAAATATAAACCTAACATAAGTATGAAACGGGGAAAAATATACAATCCTTGTTAATTTTAGATTAGATTGAGTTAGAATTATGGCCATCATTACAGACCTTCAGTGAAAAATGTTAAAGTGGATCTGGTGAATGGTCGAAAAAGTCAAATATTCTGAATGGGAACGCAGTCTCATAACAAAAGCCTGAATTAAACAAAAACTTCCAAGTGTCTAAACTGCAAACTAAATACATCGATTTATAAAAGTAAGATTTGCGGGAATAAGCATCTAGGAAAGACCTGCGATTGGATAACATAATTGAGATGTACATTCAATTATTGAAGAATTTCAACGCTAACACTCAACACAAATCCGGTAGAATAGTTCTCCAAGGTAATATGGAACCGGACCCAAATCCAGTGTCGAGAGGGGGGAACACACCAAATTTTTTGAATCAATACATCCTAATAAGCTTATTTTATGCCCAACATCCCTTGAAAATAGGCAAATTTATATCGAATACAGATATATTCCTATGATATCAAATCAAAATATACACCAACATCTGAAATAATAGCGAAATAAGATTTTCTACTCTACCCTAAGGAACAACGATCAACTATTATATACGGTGTATCCTACCACACCCAGAGGATAACTACTACTTCAATATCCGAACGTGATCTGGTTCATGACTAAGATCGTATACTAACATAACAGCCATACCGAAAATTTCTGACATATAACGCTGAGTTAATGTGAAAAATGTTATTCTATACTATCATACCATTCAAATCTATAATGAATTCCTAGACCTAACTGATGCTATGCCTCTGAGAGTACAAATCCAACCCTACTGTGTCATAAAAATGAACTCTGTAATGCTTTACTAGGTCACTTCTCCGCAATCTACCACTGATATATAACAAATTTAGAGGTAACACACAGTCATGATACGATGCAACAGAAGTACCTCGCATCTGTTAACCCATCGACTCTGAACAGCCTCGAACAAAGATACATCCCGTTGAACATGAATGAACTCCAAAATGACAAGCAAAGAGTACAGACCACCTCCACACTAGGACCCATCCATCCAGTAAATTATCATCTAAACGTTGAACTACGCATTTGCTAGGGATCAATGACGAAAATTCCACAAAGATGCAGTACGGACTTACACCTCTCAAACATACATTCCTATGATTCCCGTGGAAAAAAAACATAACATCAGGAACATAAATAGAATAGTTAAATAAGGTTCTCCACTCTGCAATAATTCACATGAAAAAATTGTACTACATTATGGTATCCATCTTAATAAATCGATCCATTTACACAAACAAGCATAAACAGAATAAGCTTTTGCCTAGGGGACTCTCTAACCCCTCCTAAATATTGAAGAATGGTCGTACAATAAATATACAATACCCTAACAGCAAGACCAAATTTGTAACAAATCGTCTGTTCTATATTTATGATAACTACGTCAAATATTGTATCAGGATGAAAGAAGAAATATAAAACACTATAAATGAACAATATGTAACTAAATTAGCCCTGAAATACCGTTCTAAAATGCAGATACATACGTAATACATCCTAAATTGTATAAATAACTAACAGATTGCATTGAAGATGGATATTCAACAGAGAACCTACAAAACTAAAAGACCTATACTAAAACTCACGAGATAAAACAAAGCAAGAAGATTAATTCTCTACCATATCCAAAACATACATTAGAAACGCGATGAATGAGTATGAACTATCATTTAACCGAACAAACAAGAAATGTGAATATGATACCAAGACATGCAGGCGACGTAACTGAAACCTATAGTAAATACGGTATTGTACATACAAAAATCTAATGAAATTAGCCACAACTTCTATCCAAAACAGGGATAAATTAACACTTTAACTAAAGTAACTACGGCTAAATCGTAACAGATGTGTCATATATACAAATAAAACTACCGCAATGTTGCCACATCCGATCCCATTATGCCTGAAATAATGTGGAAGCTGCAAGTCTAAAATACCCTAAAATGACTAAAATTGTATGAGTTAACTAATCGAAATTCCAATAACAGCGCAAATTCAACATAAATCAATCGATCATTTTAAGTATACATAACATAATATTTTAACGTACAGTAAATCCATATCGATCAGGTATTTTTGCTAATGGAAAAACGCATCAATGGAACACTGATATGGATGTTTCAAAACTGGATAATGCAATATGGGGTAGAAAGAAAGTCGTAACGAAGATACAGCATCTTGAGAAAAAATATATATACATTAACAGCAAACAACCTGACAAACAATCCTTTCTACTTCTATAGATATTATATACATATGAAATAAATAAATGGGAAACACAGAACCTTGCCTGTAATCCTACCTTCAGGCTGGTACAAACAGGGCCGTTCGCACACTAAGGCTGCAAATTAAGTTATAAGACATGCCTACCACACAAATCCTATAAAAGAATATATAGTGATAAATGAACAGAACATACAAAAATATCCCAAGCCCTTCACCGCTACGAACCCACCAATCAAGCATTGAATGAATCATATGTACCACAACTAGATAAGAATACCAACATATATGTCCATAGAAAAAATATATAGAAACAATAAACCAGTCATAAATATATGACGATATATACACTCAAAACGTAGCAAACGTGCCACGGAAACAAATTTAAATGACAAGGAACAGGCATGAGCAAACTCACATAATTTTCCAGGAGCGCATCCGACTTTCTTCCTAGGGGGGTTCCTCTACCGCACCAATACCCCCCCCCCTCCAGAAATCTTGCTATAACACTATTCATACCTGAATCGGATAAATATATATATAACGAGCCACAGTTAGTGACCAAGTATACTCCACTACAACCAACTAAAGAAGAAAAAATATATGTATATAAATACAATATATATCAAAATACAGTACAAATTAAAATGTTCCTAACATAAACCTTGCCAATCAAGGCCGCAAGCCTGCTTCCATCCCACCGTTCCCATTCCATCCCGCCGTTCCCCTTCCGGTCTCCCTCCCTCCCCCCGGCCGTTAGCTGACTCGGGCGCCGAACCAGTTCCTGTACCCCCCGCCCCCGCTCCCCGTTTCTGCTCTCGGTGAGTCAAGGTGCATGCATCGCGCCCTACCCAGCCCACCAAAAATAACTCTTTTATCCCTATCTATAATCCATAAATAAATTTGCGTTTTGTCCCCCATTACACTACTAGTATTATAACACTAACACTCAATACAAATCCGGTTGACTAGTTCTCCAAGACAACTCAAAACAGTACAACAGATCCAATATCAGGAGGTAAAACATACCAATATTTGGTTACTAAATTCAATTAGGTGAATTTATACCAACACTACATCAAATTAGAAGGATGTATATCTAATAAAGTTATAATACTATGAGAACCGTTCAAAATCGTGCATCAGCAAATAAATTAGCTTAGTAAGTTTCTCTACTCTACCCTAACCGACATTGATTAACTATGATATACGGCATATCCTACCATACCCCAGATGATAAATCCTACACAAATGTGGAAGTTGTATGGTCGATCAATACGTGATGCCAATATACATGACCAATCTTGTAATAATTAAAAATATAAATAATCCTATATTTCAATTCTCAATATGATCTGAAGCAGGACGAAGATGGTATACTAACTATTATAAAGTAATAATACTACTATGCCAGTTTAACCTGGAACAATTTTTTAAACCTTACTGATGCTATGCCTCTGGTATGACAAAATCAAAAGCCTACTGCGTCATATCAACGAATTCTACAATGCTTTATTATTTCACTTCTCAGCAAGCAACCTCTGATATGGAACTATATTTAGAAGCAACAGTCAGACATGATACAACTCCTCAGACATGCCATGAGTTTTTATGTCCTCAGACATGCCTCAGACATAAAACTCAGACATGCCTCATTGATACAACTCCTCAGACATATCATGCATCTGTTTAGTCCATCTTCTCTGAACAGTTTCGAGCAAAGTCACATCCTGGTCATAACCAAGAATCCATACACAGCTACAGTTGTCAAGGATATGCCTGACATGAGTAACAAAGAGTGTGCCCATAAAATCTGGGTTTCTGTTCACTGGCGATCTAAGTGAATCACTTCAAAGACCAGAGCCCGTCGCACAACCTCTCTAACAAACTCATAGAACTTAAGATCAACATCCATAAAAACTTACAAATTCACGTTGAACTTGGATGAACTCCAATTGATTACCAAAGAGTGTAAACTGCCTCTGCACCAGCACCAATCCATTCAGTAAATCGTCTTCTAAAACGTTAAACTATACACTTGCTAAGGTTTAATGACGAAATTTCACAAAGATATAACACGGATTTACACCTCTTGAACATATATTCCTGTGATTAGCGTGGAAAAAATCATACAGCCATAACAATAGCCAAAAAAATCCAAGTAATTCTCTACCCTGTCGTAAGCAAGATTGATTTTTTTTAATATACGAGGGTATCCATCATATTAAATAGGTCAACTTATACAAATAAACATAGACGCAACGAGCTTTTGCCAAGGGGACTTATTTAACTCCTCCTAAACATTGAAGTATGTTCCTAAACTAAATATACAGTTAACAAACAACAAGACCAAGCTTGTTACAAATCGAATCTTCTACAGTTATATTTTTCAGCTTCAATACTTGTAACAGGATGTAAAAGTACATAAAACGCTAAATTATACATCATGTAACTAAATCATACCTGAAATAATGTTCTATTTGGCAGATAAAAGCATAATATGTCCTAATACTCCCATAGATGTATAAAATAGATACAACCTTGCATCGAAGATGGAAACTTTACTGAGAATATACAAAACTGGAAGAAACATATTAAAACGCTCGAGTTATAATGAAGCAGGATGATGAATTCTCTATCATGCCCCAAACATACATTATAAAACATGAAGTACGAGAATAAAAATGGCATGTAACTTACCAAACAACTAACGTGAATAAGCTAGCGAAACATGCGGGAAACATACATTAGTGAAACCTACAGTACATGATGTGGAATATTTCTACACAAACGCGCTATAGTATATACAAATCTGATGGAATTATTCTCCAATTCAGTCCGAAATAAAGTTAAATTAAATCATTTTAAATAAAGTAACCACTGCTTAATCGTATCAGACTGACACATACATATAAAAAAACAAAATGATGCAAAAAAAAACACCAGCTATGACTGAAATAAGGGGCTCTATGGAAGATGCAAACCTAAAATATCCTAAATATCTATAACTGTATCAAATTACCATTTAAAATTCCCAGACCAATACAAATTCAACATATATTAACCGATCAGTACTATGCATACATACCACACTATAATAACTTACAATAAATCCATATCGTTTAAGCAAGCTCCAGCTACTCTCGCTGAGGGGGCCATCCGACGAAAACTCACTATACAAAAATAATCGAGATAGGACTACCCGAACATGCTACAGCAGCTTGATAACTGTCCATTTGGAACATGCGAATACGTGGTGTCACCGATATATCAGATTCAATAGGGATAGTGCGGTTTGGGGTATACAGATTCTCACGACGAAGCTGCTGCATCAACCCAAAATACGAACATCATTCCGTCAACTGCCTAAATAATATACCATACAATCCTTATACAGATTATATACATATGAATTAAACAGATGGAAAACACAAATGTTGCTCAAATCCAACCATCAGGCTGGTATCAAGCAGGGCCGTAAGCACGCTAAGCTGCAAATCGAGCTATAAAAAATGCTACCATACTATATACAATCTGAAGATTAATAAAAACAAAAATCTCAATCCAACCGCTAAGAATCCACCGAGCAGCCACCGGATGAGTCAATTATACCCTAATTATATAAGAATATGAACACAATATACCTAAAAAATATATAGATTTCTAATACAGGTAAAAATATATAAACATATAGACCCTCAAATCATAGGAAGAATGGCAAATCAGCGATTGAAAAATCCTTATAATTCAAAGAACAGCTAAGAGCAGCCTCATCTAACGAAAATTCCAGAAGCGTACTGAACTTTTTGCCTAGAGGGATCACAACACACCCACCCCCCTTTTAAAAACAACGAGGTAAAACTAAGCATATTCCTACCGGCAACGAAAAACATATTACATGAACAAACAGTATGTGAGCAAGCAGTCCTTAGGAAAAGACATATATTTATGGGGGCCGTGTACCCCCACCCCCCGTCCAAAAGGAGATGAAGGCATATTGCTATGATAACCGAATAAATATATAATGAATACCGGTAACGAACCAAGCGTACCCCAATACCGCAATCTAAAGTAAAACAGACTTATATAAATACGATACAACATTTATCAGCAGTAAAAATATATGTGTTCAAACCACAAAGATACTCCCAATTATATTCGAAAAGCTAGTGCCGAAAGCCCCCGCCCGTCCGCCCCCCATTCCGCTCCCCGTCGCGTCGCCCGCCGAGCCAAAACCGGATCCGACCCCGCCCGCCTTATCATTGACTCCGCCCAACCCCCGCCCTCGCTAATTATCCTTATCTATAAACGTTCACTGATGGCCGTTTAAGCGTCATACTATCAACAATAGTGAAACGGCACTCTGTGGAGATGTCCCTCTGGCATCTAACCCTGATAAATGCAACCCCTTTTTTTGAAGATGCCCTGTGGTATCTGAATTTGAAACATAATATACTATTGTACCAATAGCAACCTCATTCCTTGGAGATTGCCTTCGGCATCTCTCTTTGAAATATGTAATACCTTTTGAAAACTAACCACAAACTCTGTTCTGACCTTCACAAGCAGAAACTGCTCCGGAGCGGTAATCGGTGCAGCTCTGTTCTGACCATCACAAGCAGACGCTGTTCCTGAGCGGTGGTCGGTGCAGCTCTGTTCTGACCTTCACAAGCAGAAACTGTTCCGATGCGGTGGTCGGTGCAGCTCTGTTCTGACCATCACAAGCAGACCCTGTTCCTGAGCGGTGGTCGGTGCAGCTCTGTTCTGACCTTCATAAGCAGAAACTGTTCCGGAGCGGTAATCGGTGCAGCGTGGAGAACTAACCGGCTCCTTTCTTGCAGCACAGATTCTGTGTGGGACCTGGTGCAGAATGTAAACTACCGGAGGACCCTGCCGATACGACGGTTTTCTCTTTGTCATGCCAATTAAAAAAAATACCTTCGTTTTTTCACTTCCTTTAAACTCAATTCTGCGACAATTCCCTTTTATAAATTTAAAATATTCATGTCTCTTTTGACTAAACTCGAGAGTTGCCACAAACACCGACCACACGTGTACAGAAGGCTTAGGCTTACTCTTTTGACCACTAGAGGAGAACCTCACTCGACAACAGGATGTGGAACTCCCTCACATCTTGCGTTTATCAAATTTTCACAATATTTTTAAGAGATATGAGCTAGACTCTAGATCAGCCAAAGGCCATGGCCGATCCCTGTGAGAGGTCATTCCGTCGTCTCACCTTGAAATGCGACATCCTTCTGATCACATGGGGGTGGACAACTACTAGGCAGCAGGGTGTGGTGCTTCTCCTAAATGTGCACATACTTGTCAAAATTTAATACACCTATGCTCTCATAAAGTAGACTCGATACCTAGTTGGAGTCCTTTTGTACCAACCTCTGGGGCAAGCCGCTGGCTTGCCCTCGAGGAAAAGTATGAGTCTGATGGGCGTGTCCGTATCTGCTCGACCGTCTGAGATGCGATAGCCTGAAACCTAAGAACTTCTCTTCACATCTCAATATGCCCTGTTCCTGAAATGTTATCTGAAACACGACCGTTTTTCCCTACGCGGCTGAAATGCCGCGGGTAATAGTGGGGTAGCAGCCCGTAGGTAGAGGTGACAGTAGCTCAGGGCTTCTTTTTTTTCTATCCGTGCAACATTCATTTCCTTGCATGTGTGCGTGAAATTATAAAGCCTCGTTGACCATCCCATCCCCCCCCCCCCTCTTCTTTCAAGGAAACCATTCGACATGAGCAATTGGGCTCGTTTTATTTCCGTAATCAAATCTAATCTAATATAGTCTACTACAACGGATTTGTCAAGAAGCTGTCAAAATCATAACATATATAAATCGGGGAAAAATTTAGTGTGCTTCGTCGGAAAAGAAAATGAAATCATAAATATTTTGGCCGTGCCCAGTTTTGATTGTTCGCGGATATGCATTGAACTATATTTTAATGCAGTACCGTTGCTTGTTTTCTTCCCGCTACTCTCGTATACGTCACACCCACCAGTCGACGTTTTCCCTTCATCAGTCTGGTTTTCATTCTTCCCAGCAAAATAATGAACATCCCTAGAGTTGATCTTGGCATGCTAGTTTATTG
>SDVV010004625.1:0-20000 GCA_016164225.1 Gammarus roeselii
AAGTCCATTCCTATCACTCATAATATTAATCTATTAGCTACAGCAATATAAAACTTTGAGAACTTTCCCAAGTGTTAATGTGGGAGCATTCTATGTATCTAGGCAACGGTAACCTGTCCTGTAACGATTGGAGAAAGTACTTTGGAAACAAATATTAGTACTTATGTGCACGTACAGATACAGGCGTAAGGTCGACGGCAGGCACAACTCACACTTCTTTTATGCACTCACGCACATACAAAAATTTAGCCTTTTGCGGCAGAGGGTATAGCCAAGACCACGTAATGCTCAATTCGGGTCAAAGTGAAGCCCGAGATCAGTGTCAGCATTAGGGCCCGACAGCTTTCGCTGGTTTACTCCGGTTGCGTCATAATTGCCTGACCCTTCCCCCATCCAGGTCCACACAGTTTCTCAAAAACACGCCTAGGTCGGGAGAGCGCGTTGTGGCCGCATCTGAACTCAACCATTCACAACCAATTTTCATTAACGCCTATCCACCTGCATGCTGATGTCTCTTCCTCAAAACCTGTTTCAGGTCATCTGTATGCACACGTGGGGTTGAATATTAAAAAGCGTGCGTCACTGGTGTGAATTACTAGCAAAATGCTCTACATTCCCAATGTTCAAAATCGTACATTTATCAATAGATCCACATGTCCAACACAAATAAAAGAGAGACGCCACAATAATTCAACTGCCCAGCAAAAGCCCATCATCAAAATGAAGTGAATGTGATATGTTATCAAAGGAACTCTAGCGAGATTAATGGGGAGATGAAGTAGAGATAATAGTTTAGTTAACTTGTCTCACTTTGCCTTCTACAGCAATAGCAGAGTTATGTTCATGTTATCATAAAATAGCTGGGTAAATTTCGATGCCAACGCTAGTTTCTCCCTGGTGGCCAGGATTTCTCCACAACTTATTAAGACAACATCACTGTCTATTGGGAAGTCGGAAAAGGCTATTAATTCCACATAACTACTAGAAATCTTTTAGAAAATGTATTTTCCTGACGGAATGAAAAAATTCGTTACACAAATCAATGCAGAAAAATTTCCATCAGTAACATTTTATGCGCAAGGAACACAAAGAAGCTACTCCATAAACAAAAACATTGCACATGGAAAAGCACATCCCCAAAAAATGTAGAGTAACAGAAAAAAAACGAGCTGACTGCAATATTTTAAATCGTTTCATAGCCGAATAAATTTTGAACACGTCAGCTTGCCTCATATCCTGTTCAAAACACTAATTTTCAATAACACTTCCTACTCTCAGTTCGCTTTTGATGTAATATCTAGAGATGAATTGTTAAAACTCAGGTAGATAAATTCAACAGTCGATAGTCTATGAATTAAAGAAATTTACCAAGTGCCGCTCGGCGAACCGTCAACACCAACAGACGACGGATCCTAAAACTAGGCGAATCGATGGAGTGTTTTCAGGTGAAGTACCTTTTAAATCTAGGATCTTTGGCTTTCCAGGGAACTGTTGCGCACCACTGCAGTGCTTCGTTTGCGACGAAGTTTCACTAATGTATCCGAAGCATAACTGTCTGGAGTGGCTCTTACTTTACCAATTTCAAGAAACTTTATGGGAAAATATATCTGTTAGAGGCACTCACAGGAGGAAAAATTCAACACGTGTACAATGTTCTACATCATTGCCAGCTCACATGCGTACACGTTCATGCATGATGTTCATATAAAACGCCATGAAAATGGACACGTAAGTATCTTCAGTTAGTTAATAAATTAGATTCGAATAACAGGGCTTTCTACCGCAAGGTCTGAAATCTAAGTAATTACCAGTAGCTACATAAAGCTACATCTTAGCTTGTCAGTAACCGATCGCAAAAAGGGTGTACCAAATAAACCTTCTTTGCTCAAGCTGTACAACTAACAGTTTCAGAGATATTGATCAGCTGATACAAATACACGTAAACGACACAAATCTTACCTAACGGAATAAAATTTCAAATGGTAAACAATTTTTCACTTGAACTAATTGTCTGAGTGTGAAAATCCCTAAATGAGTAGTATAGTATTTACAGTGGGCTTCTAGAGACACACTGGAATGTTGGATTCTAATTAGGAATAAGCCGCAAAAGATGCAAGAAGCAAACCACGACGGGGATAGAAGAAGAGACGGGTAAACGTTTATGCATCCAGAGAGTAACAAAATAGGGTCGTAACAATCTAAGTTTCTGAGCATAAAAGTAACTGTGGAGAAAGGATTGAAGATGTATTGGGAAAATCGTAGTTCAAGATTATGACCATGAATTTGTTAAACGAGGAGTTAAAGTCTTTATTATAGCTAATCAAATTTCATATCTCGTCTCCATACTTGAAAGCATAGTTTATAGATAAGAGATGAAAGTGACGCAGTTTTTTTTGTGCGTTGGAATTAGAGAACTTCTGGCACCGAAGGTCAATAAACAGCCAGTGCTGCATCAAGCTATAGACAAAATTATGTTCAGACAAGTGATTGTGTTTACTACGCGTAAAGTCAATGGCCTATTTCCGCTTCGAATGTCAGACGCATGCACGGGCGCCACAAGAGGTCCATGAACTCAGAAGGAGCCGAGACAAATAATTTACAGGGCAACGATGATCAGTTATGCTTGAATTTGTTTCGAAAAACTATGAGATAAATGCTGATTAACTATACTTCAATTCGCTTCAAATAATGTAAAGATAAACGCGGATTAGTTATGGTTCAATTCGCTTCAATCTGTATTGCTACAAAATAATTTGACGAGAATTGCTGCAAAAATTACAATACAGAGATGGGTTAAACAAATGAAAATAAATTGTTTACTTCACTATAACTCTAAATCCCGAACACCAAACGTATTTCAGATTCTTCTAGTTTTTCACGTATTCTTCATTTCAATACCTTAGAGCCAGTCATGTAGGCCTCACAGAGTGAATCCTAACACAAGAAAGTACGAAAGAGGTCAAAACAGCACGATACATGAACGATGGTTCAAAGAAGGTCTGCACTTGAGAAATAAATGACGCAGCAGTCGATCAACAAGGAAAACAAGGAAGTCTGATACCGACACTAAGCACTATCTAGACACAGGAAGCACAAAAAGCTTCAAGATAAAGAAATTATTAAACGAAGACTCAAGCGTGGAGATAACTCACTCAAATATAAAATCTAGGTCATAAAAATAGTCAAATGGATACCATTAAATTAGAACTTTATTAACTGCATAAGTAAAAACAATGTAAACTCACACTAGCACAATACAAAAATAAAGAGAAATGAAAGCCTTTCGTCATAACTGTCGACGATGAAGCAGTGCCGTGGAACGAATAAGGAAGAGACAGCAGTTAGTGCAGGTGAAAATGAAGGCAACACTGAATTGATCATGCTGTTGACAGTTAAACCAGCTCTAATCTAGAATCGCTTCATCTCTGTAAAACAAGTGCATTGGTTGAACATGTACTCAGAATAGCAAGCAATACCAGGATAAAACTTCTGGTTTATTCAATTGACACACCGCTCTACGTACTTGCAGAACTGAAGACCAAAAATGGAATTCAAGACATAGAAGAAATTATATATAATATACAAATTAAAAATGTCAAGAAAAAAGGTCATCATATCGACGATGTTAGAAAGAACAGTGTATCCGAATGACCAAGAAATATGAATCTTTCCTTCCCATTACTAATATTATTACTGGAATATAGACTAGTAAACAATCTACGGATTGGATGGTGAGGAAAATCTTGACAAGTGGGATGCCCTATTCAAGTCTACGCATGCGTACACGTATTTGCGCATGCGTACATAAGTTAATTTTTTTCAGATTTCATTTTTTTTTCAATTGGAAGCTTGTCCAAAGCCTGTAGTTTCCATTGTTGATGAAAATCTGAGTTCAATGTCATTCATGTACGATGTATGTAAACGGAGAACAGATTAAGGTACTGGAGTCATCGCTATGTTCAACAGTAGAAATGACGTGATGAGTTTCCACAGTGCTGCAGGGCAAAACAGACAACGCTGACACCATATTTTCCGCATGAAGATTAAAATAAAAGCATAGATTAAGTAAAAATTTGTGTTTGATTACGGATTTCTGAAGCTGCAAGTAGCTATGAAAGGTAGAAATTGAACGAACATGAGCAACTGAAATATCACTGGAATATTGGACCATGCTAATCAAAGTTGGAAGCCAGGCATGCCTAAATTGAAGCATGTTGTTTGAAAATGATTGGAATAGCTTTTCTACAAACGACTTGTGTTGCACCTGGTCCAAAATATAGATACACCAATGTCGAGAGCTAAAGGATAGACAGCACGTCTATGATAGATAATGCAAAAAATCATAAAAGCGTACGAACAAAGTGACCTGAAAATAGGAAGTTACCTAATGGGGACAATGAAATGGTAAGATAACCATTCACTGCAATTTTACGCATGTCTAGACGAAACCTTGGCGAAACAGAATTATGAAGCCACATAAACAAGATAAGTTTATCACAGTAACTAGATAAGAGGTAAAAAGGAGTAAACGAAGACCACATACGAGCAACTTACTTTCAACAGTCAATGTCACCCGTTAAAAAAACTAAAACAATTGTTAACAATCGTATTTTTTCCAACAGCCAAAAATAAAGGAATCAGTAATAGGGAAGAACAATATACACATCTGAAAAGTACACGCAAGATAATGTAAAATAAATAAAAATCAAATACTTTCTTTATTCTTACCGACAAAAGACCAGAGTTTATTACACATAATTCCAACGTGGGGAAACCCCCATCATGCTCAAACTTGCAAAGAACTATACTTTACTCTGACTGGGCGAGCTCGATTTCATAATATTAGAGTATGAAGGCTTCTAGTGCGGTCTCTGGGCGAGCTTAAGAAAACAAGTGAGAATCAACCAGAGCCATTACAAACAGTAATCCAATTACCTCATGGAAAGTGTAGTGAGCTAGGATTTTCAAAGCAAACTAAATTTAATACTATCGAAGTCAAGAATAAGACTTGTAATTTTTAGCTACGATATCCCCAGTAAAGAATGCAAAAGACACCACAGTTACTCATGAAGAGCAGGATAAAAGATCAAGATACGTCAAGACAAGCATCACAGGGATGAAGTCTTGGACGAACTGTTCTCATAACCCAAGAAGTGAAAAAAAAACTTTGCTTCATGGGACACATCAACAAGACAAAACCTTTGGAAGAGAAAACATTGGATACATAACATTTACCTGAAAGAGTTGAAATATTAATTGCATAGAAACCGTCAACCTGAAACAGGGAAACCTAATTTGTCAAATGAATCAGACACTAACAATCGCACGATTTTTGTTACCTGGTATAATCGAAAACAAGGCAAAGTCTTTCTGTTCAGTGAAGAGCTATTCCAAACGATGTTATAGAGCTAACGTTAAAATTTACGATTCGTAAAAATTGGAGCCGTTCGAATTTCACTTTCGCTACGATTATGTTTACAGTTGCAGATTATTATAAATTAATTCATACCAACGTAACTTTTTGTAAACACACGTCACCAAAAGGGATATGTTTATTTTTTTCTTTCAGGTTTTACCAGCCAACTGTAATTGTAACAATAAGAAGACAAAGTGAAACAGGAGAGAAAGTACAACAGCGGTTACGGATGAGAATTGCGACTGTACTCGAGATGTTGAATTGTAGTGCAAATACGAAACAGCTGGGCCTACTCCAGTCTAAACACAGTAAAGGATTAGTACATGTTATGTTTGAGCTAAAGATCCTGAAGACGCACGCAGTGAACGATGGTGGTAGGAAACGTCGATTCACTGGTAATAGGTTACCTTCATCGACTTCTCGTTGATACGGCAGCAATTTTTTCGAGGAAGGAACCTATTCAGAATTTGTTATTCAGCATATTTTACACAAGACTGAAAGAACATTTTATTTCGTTCTGCATGGAGGGACAAAAATGAACCACTCCGGCAGATTGTTCACGTAGCAAGCCCACATGCGCCCCCGTACTAAAAATGAAGACTATCAAAACACAAGATGCGACAGTACAAGGTGCACGCTGCAAGCCCAAGTGTGTTCCCGTACTAAATATGTACATCATCTAACAAGTGGCAATGGTGGCCAGCAAGAAATTAGGCAACGTTTTGCTTCTTGCACTGGTCTAGCGTTCAATTAGGATAGCTCTTAATAAGATAAATAATCTTTCGCAACTCTTAATAACAGTAACAATAAAAACAGTAGACGTACAGCATTTGCTAGCAGTCCTCATGCGAGTTTCAACCAGTTCAGCGAATATTTAATTCAATTAATTCTCCATGCCCATGCTCAAATTACTCGAAAGATCTACTCACGGCAGACTCCACTAGCTCCTATCGATATTTCGCGCAAAATAAATATGTATAATAGTAATACACATCACATAGACTCAAATTACAATTAGTTAATTTAAAGCTCGATGATGAAAGGAAACTGATCTAAAGGGAACCGCTGGAGTCGTTTGTGTTTCTGGGAACAAAGTGTCGACGCGTCTCGAGCAAATTATCTTAAGTCGCTTACTCTAAACATAGAAACGCAGAGTGCAAACCAACGTCTTGCTGCCAGCAAGTCGAAAGTGATTAACATGAACCAGTTACAAAACGACGTACGCACTGACGTTTAATGAATCTCAATAAATACAACTTGTCTTTTAGCCTAACACACCTCTAAACTTGCTTCTATTAGTAAACAAGACTTACTAAAGAGCAAGATAAATTAGGCTTTGTATTCAAGGGAGTGTTCAAGAATTTTTACAAGAAGACATCCGAAAGACTGAACCCATACTGGGGCCGCCGTGTTCGAGTGGTTAGCGTATCAGACTGCAGTGCCAGCCTCTGGTGCAACATGTAGCGAGTTCGAGCCTCGCAATGGACACGGCGGTCTTGTGGCGGGGAGATTGGGCGCCTCCCCCTCTGTGTCAGCCTACATTAGCCACCCTCCTAACTAGGGAGGAAACGGTTCATGTCTACACATACATACTTGTTCTACCCCAATGGTCAACACTGAAGAGGCACTAGAGCCGGAGCATGAGCCCGTCAGAGTGAGATCTGTTCTTATGACAACAGCAGCACGGAATGAGAAGCAGCGGCGAATACGGCAAACGAGTAAACTTCCGCATGCACCAGTCGGTAGCTTGTTGAGTCAAACGCATTTGCAACATTTCTAGCAGTCTCATAGGTGACAGACACCCACAACGGATGTTTTCTTTGAATGCGTCACACAAGTAGTTTCGTCCAATTGGAGGAACAACAGAAGCCCATTTGACACTTCCATACAAGACAATTGCATTCAATCACACATTTATTTATTAAATCTAGTAACTTACCTCCTAGATTTTCTTTAAATCACATAATTCTAGAATCCAAGCTCGCTAGAAACATCTCAACAACCCGGACCTTATAAGTATTGAAACAAAAGATGTTTGAAGACAACTAGAAATTTTATTTTAGTAGATAAATGAACGAAAATTACATAAAATAAATTTTGACAGGAGGGAACTGTAGTCCGAAAGATGACAATGTAAAATTCACAATGGTCCAATTTCTGCAAAAAATTATCTGCTATCTACATCAAATAAGAGTTTCACTACAGAAAAATAGTCATTTGATAAGACTTCTCAAAAACGACACAGAAATAATTCATTGGTTCGCTAGTCTTGAGAACCGTACTGCAACATAGGCTGCAAAAGAAGCCTGCAGAGTGCTTTAAAATGTAGGTCGGTTTGGACGCACCCACTTCTGGTGTCGCTTTGCAACATCCCAAGTTGAAGTACTGGGCAGCAAGTATGACCTTAAGCAGCGGTAGCTCTGCACCAAGTCGTGGCTTTCTACGCTAACTTGCAGCCAGCTTTAGGCAAAGTTGATGTAATAGTTTACACAAAACTGAGGACAACTTTGCACAAAGTTTAATAAAAACTTTGTGCCTAGCTTTCGTCAGCTTCTAAGAAAGTTCGTGCAGTTTTGTAAAGTAAGCAACAGTTCAGTATCGAATTAGTGAATAAATGACACTCGTGTTCAAGGATAGCGGCTGATACCACGATCGTCGTAGCGAGGGCTTTTGGATAAAGTGCACCTTTAAATGAAGAACACACCGCCTACATCAAGAGCAGCACTTCCTTGGGCATCCATTCAGTGTGGAAAGTAAGGAGAGCTCGAAGAAAGTTTTTCAAGGGAAACCTTTCAAACGGTATTCCTAAATATTTACAATAAAAAATCAAGTGTTTTTCATACCTCAAATCACCCCAACATTCGTCAGTCGAGCTGAAAAAAAAATCACGTGTTCATTGCAGCCAAAAGTCTGCTTCCTTAAACTACTGTACCTATAATAAAAACAATTGTTTGCCTAAATATTTACATTGCGGGTAGCTCCTTAGCTTCCGCCCACGGAGCGTTATCTCGCCTCTACCTAACTCTTCTTATGCTAGCAGTCTACCCTTTCCCCTTCCTCTACCCTCTGCATCAACGTCCCACACAGTTTCAAGAAAAGGCGTGTGTGGGCATCAAGAAAAAATATATAAATATATATATAGATTTGGTCGCGGTTCACTTGACTTGTCTAATGGAATTGCTTGTTTCTTCGCTACAATAACTTCCATTAATATTAAAATCATCATTAAAGTTGTCATAAAATTTTTAAACTCAACTGTGCTTGACAATAGATTTTTCTTTGAATTAAGCTATCACGCAATGAAGAGTAGCTAGCACATATCCTAAGGTATCTACTCATTGATGTTGAGAATGCAGTTCTCAGCCGAGCGACCAATTGGAAACCTTAAGATTTCACGTGAGCAGTAAAATTGTAAATCACATCAGGTTTTCTAGTTAGATTTCTAAGGCCTTAGAACTAGATTCTTTTAGCTAATTCTATTTGATGTTTAATGTAAACGTGAGTCCACAACCCCCAGCAAGCTTGTTGCTACGACCACCATCACTATCTTGACCTAGCAATACGTGCACTGTTATGAGCATTCAATATGTAGCTGTCGGAGGCTTTCAGCAGGCGGCATGAGTTGATATGACGAGGAGACGGAGTAGAGGGCGGATAAACCATGCCACAGTGATGATGCCTTCCTCGACGGAGCATCGCCGTCCAAACAATGAGTAAGATGTATTGCCCAGAACGTTTATGTCGGGCACGAAGGATGAAGAAGGAATGGAGCTCAGACCATTCCATTTCAGAAACTGTGTATTTCATCTCCGAGTGCCGGCTGGTTTGCAAGCGTATTTAGGTATCCAGGAGATTGCCTTTCCGGACAGGCTGTAATAGTGATGGTTGTTAGGATTTGCATCTCTTGAGACACGATTGCACCAAGACAGTTTAGGTGGTTATAACAGCAGCTCCGGCTGCTGTTGTAGTTGCCGTAGGTTCGATGTCTGTGTGGAGTGTGCAGGCGCGACTACTAGCTCGGCGTAGCCTTATCTGTAAAAAAAAGAGCGACGCGTTGAGTCCGCGTAGATGATGTCATTGACTCGAATTCTACATACTTTGAATAATCAGAATAAGCAGATAGCCACTAGGCCGGATCCCCCAGGAAGGGGAGTGGCCGGCGGCAAGGCGCATTTCCCACTCCTCTCATACACTCACACGTTCGGTGCCAGGACATCGACTCCAGTGCACTAGAAAGCCTTGGCACTTTGACCTCTTTCTCATACACTCACTCAAATCCAGAATAAACCATAGTAATTATCAAAGTGAACTAAGATGCATAGGTTAATGTTCATTCGTATGATTCGCTTACAACCGACATGAAAATAGCAGGAAGGAAACCTATCTTGTGTGTTATCGACAATACACTCACTCTTGGATTTCTCGTTGAACATAACCAAGAGCAGCTAGGTATCTCTGCTCAATTAGTCCATTACAGTTGGCTTTTCTGCTTTATTTTTCGCCGGTTGGTTAATCAGCTGTATTTTTCCAATTCTGTTAGGTTTTTTTGATGTGTACTTCCTCCCCAGTAGGCTTCTCTGCCGTGTTCACCCCACTCTGATTTTTTTTTATTCTTTGTCGGATCAGTTGGTTGATGCTGCATCACGGACGCCCAGCCTTCCTGCCAAGTCCCTCAACTCACTTGTTGTGTGGCTGAGATTGATGCTGCATCACGGACGCCTAGCCTTCTTGCCACGTCCCTCAACTCACTTGTCGAGTGGCTGAGGTTGATGCTGCATTACATACGCCCACCCTTTCTGCCACGTCCCTCAACTCACTTGTTGTGTGGCTGAGGTTAATGCTGCATCACATACGCCCAGCCTTCCTGCCACGTCCCTCAACTCACTTGTCGTGTGGTTGAGGTTGATACTGCATCACATACGCCCAGCCTTCCTGCCACGTCCCTCAACTCACTTGTTGTGTAGCTGAGGTTGATGCTGCATCACGGACGCCCAGCCTTTCTGTCACGTCCCTCAACTTACTTGTTGTGCAGCTGAGGTTGATGCTGCATCACGGACGCCCAGCCTTCCTGCCACGTCCCTCAACTCACTTGTTGTGTGGCTGAGGTTGATGCTGCATCACATACGCCCAGCCTTTCTACCACGTCCCTCAACTCACTTGTTGTGTGGCTGAGGTTGATGCTGCATCACGGACGTAGCGGGCACGTAATGTGTGGGGAGGATGCTATACTCTTCAGGCGGGGAGTGTGGGGGCGGGAGGGAAGGGTGCTCATCCAGCATGGGGGTGGAAGAGAGCAGATGGGGAGAGTAAGGGGGCAGGGCGGCAGAGGTGGTGCCGTAAGGGTGACCAGCAGCAGACAAGTAACCGGGCTGCTGCGAAACAAAGCCATGGTCAGCACCACCGAAACACTGCTGCTGAAGGACCAAATGGAAGGAAGAATAATGGAGTTAGGATTACAGGCGCTTCAGTGTGTCGCTTACATGCCCAACGTCTACACGTGGCTGTCTATTCCCACACAACAGTGCTGGTCAATAAGTAGTTCAAAACATAGCAATGAATGAATGACTAAGGGCATAACATTACACAGTAAAATCATAATCAGGTAATATATGTCAGGTACTGATGTTTCCTTCAACATAATACTAGTCATTATTTTCAAACAATGTTTCTCGACAGACCAAATACCTTGAGATACTACAGTGGTTTGATAATTATTATGCAGTAAATTATGTCAGTTGTAGTGATGTGAACATATGAAACCAATCGCCACCATACCATCTGCGAGCACTAGTTATGTATAGCTATAGGATGCCAGTGTGCCAGGGAGGATTTATCAGCCAAACAAGGATGACTGATGCAGCCATGGAATCCAATGGGAATATGCTCAGATAATAGGGTTTCTACCAAAGACATTTATAAACCAAATACAACCCTAAAACCTGTGGTTTGTTTCTCACAACTAATCCTAGTAGATGGGAAAATCATGAAAATTAATCTTAGTCAAAATTTTGTTGGTTACTGTGCTGTATTTATTTCGATGATAACTGAAATGTAAGAGTCAAGGCCACTCAACATGGAACAGATTGGAAGACGAGGTTGACGTATATACAGGTTGTTCAATGGCAAGACCATTTACACAGTATAACAAGAAGCTTGTCAATGCTTAAACAATTTACAAAGATTCTTCGTTACGCAGAAGCTTAAATTGCTATAAGAAGCATACATTTTGAGCAGCGCGATAAATGAAGACCATAACCAGACCCTGAATAACCTTTCATTGACTAGCCGAGACAGCGCTCACATGAAGGTGTTCACGCTATGACTGCTGGGAGGACACTGACTTAATTCAGATACAATGGCAGCTAAGACCATGACCAGACCTTGGATAACCTTTTATAGACTGGCCGAGACAGCGCTCACATGAAGGTTTTCACACTGTGACTTCTGAGAGGACACCGACTTAATTCAGGAACAATGGCAGCGCTGAGTGGTCAAGAGAAGAGTTTACACCTCGGCAGCTGGGAGGATACTGACTGAAAAGCCAGCAGACACTCTCTAATGTTGACAGTATCCCACACAAGGAGGTTGGATACAACCTCTTTGATCCCACATTGTTGGAACCTGGCTGCACCCTGAACACCTCCTAAAGGCTAACATGTCTGCCCAATAGGTCGACTGGAGCCTTTTGTCTCACAGCACTCATGCAGTAAACATGACGTCTCTGCTATTGGGTATTTAAGTTTGATAATCAGGTAAACAATTAAGAAATCCACACATAAATAACATGGCTATGGCAAGTAACTGGTATCTAAATCAAGTGGTGACCATTAATAATAATAAACAATCCATCTAAGTAGAAATTCTAGCCTATGGTAATAAGGCCAGTTTGCTTATGTTGAATAGGAACAGGAGGTTCAACTGCTGTTACACCAGTAGCTCATAAGGCCAGTCTGCTAATGTTGAATAGGAACAGGAGATTCAACACCTGTTACATTAGTAGTTTTTAAGGCCAATCTGCTCATGTTAAATAGGGACAGGGGGTGAACTCCTGTTACACTATTAGCTTATAAGGCTAGTCTGCTAATGTTAAATAGGAACAGGAGGTTCAACTCTTTTAACACTAGTAGCCAAGTTCCTGACATTTCGGCCTAGTTCGATTGCGATGAAACATGTCTCGTATAAGAGCAAACGAAATAATCTAGCTGCAATACATCTTGATAGAATAAATGTGTCCAAAGCTATCACACGGTTTTAAAAATCAAATGTCTTCATGTGCGGTTCTTATGGTAACACGATAACTGGGATTGCTACCGAACAGCTAACTTCTGAAACTATTGAAGCCGCCGTACGTCGGCAGCGACCAAATCAGAGACTATTGATAGGTGCTATAGCATTTGCCTGTCACGCCTCTTCACGAGGGGCGCATGGGCCTGGTGCAACACACCTTATACGGCATTCGTTTTACTCACAAGGACATGCATCAAGGACCAATCATAACCCAACAGATGAGATTGGTACCCACACACAGATGGTGTCAATACTTACAGACTGGTGTAAGTGCAGCTGGCTCATGTGCGTGGCAAGTGGCATCATGTGGGGGTAGGGTAGAGGGCTGCCCTCCACTGGCGAAGTGAGCATCGTTGCTTGCTACAGGGGATAGGGACGGGTTAGCTTTGATGGACTCAAGTGAAGCTCAATAATGTAACTCCTTCAGGCAATTACTCCCCACACTTATATGAAGCCAACATCAACAAATATTAAAGTTGTTGCGCACACGCTTATGAATGTAGCAACCTCTATTGCAAGTGTAGTAAGCACTCACAGAGGCTACGTCCATCTGGTGCTGCGTCATGGAGTGGTGGGCGGAGGGGGCCGAGGGCATCGTGTAGTAAACCGGCGCCATGTGAAAGGTGGGCGGACCACTACCGGCAGCTGCAGCGGCAGCTGCGTGCTGCAGTTGTGACGCCGCAGCGGCTGCATGTTGCAACTGCGCCGCCGCTGCAGCCGCCGCTACTCCATGCTGCTGCTGGAACTGCTGATGCTGGCGGTAGGCCTGAGGCAGAGGGCTCACCAGGCTACCGTTTTGGGCAGCGGCGGCTGCGGCCGTGGCAACCATCAGGGCCGAGGGATCGCTGTACATCGTTGCCATCTGAGAGGGGAGGGGAGGCTGTTAGGTGTGACGAGGAGGTGATGAAACTGAGCTGGATGACAGGATTACACGGGCGTGAGAACAAAAACCGTCGGTGGGAGGGAAAAACCAACGGTCAGATGATAAGGTGACCGGTTTACCCACTTTAGAGCGACTGTTGAGTATGTTACAAACGCTCGGATGACTGTGTTACCGGATAACCCATTTTAGAGTAACTGTTGAGTATGTTACAAACGCTCGGATGAGGGCGTTGCCGGATAACCCACTTTAGAGTGACTGTTGAGTATGTTACAAACGCTCTGATGATGGTGTAACCGGTTAACCCACTTTAGAGTGACTGTTGAGTATGTTACAAACGCTGTGATGATGGTGTAACCGGTTAACCCACTTTAGAGTGACTGTTGAGTATGTTACAAACGCTCTGATGATGGTGTAACCGGTTAACCCACTTTAGAGTGACTGTTGAGTATGTTACAAACGCTCTGATGATGGTGTAACCGATTAACCCACTTTAGAGTGACTGTTGAGTATGTTACAAACGCTCTGATGATGGTGTAACGGGTTAACCAACTTTAGAGTGACTGTTGAGTATGTTACAAACGCTCTGATGATGGTGTAACCGGTTAACCCACTTTAGAGTGACTGTTGAGTATGTTACAAACGCTCGGATGAGGGTGTAACCGGTTAACCCACTTTAGAGTGACTGCTGAGTATGTTACAAACGCTCGTATGATGGTGTAACCGGTTAACCCACTTTAGAGTGACTGTTGAGTATGTTACAAACGCTCGGATGAGGGTGTAACCGGTTAACCCACTAAAGAGTGACTGCTGAGTATGTTACAAACGCTCGGATGAGGGTGTAACCGGTTAACCCACTTTAGAGTGACTGTTGAGTATGTTACAAACGCTCGGATGATGGTGTAACCGGTTAACCCACTAAAGAGTGACTGCTGAGTATGTTACAAACGCTCGGATGAGGGTGTAACCGGTTAACCCACTAAAGAGTGACTGCTGAGTATGTTACAAACGCTCGGATGAGGGTGTAACCGGTTAACCCACTAAAGAGTGACGGCTGAGTATGTTACAAACGCTCGGATGAGGGTGTAACCGGTTAACCCACTAAAGAGTGACTGCTGCGTATGTTACAAACGCTCGGATGAGGGTGTTACCGGTTTACCCACTTTAGAGAGACAATTGAGTATGATATACCCATTGGAAGCTCGATGCTTTCTGGCCCACGAGACGCGCATTGAACCATAAAAAATAGTGTACAAAGCGCACCAATCATGTCTTCATAGATGAGCCAAACCAATCACAGGCTTAGAAAAGTCACACACAGTATGATGTACAAAAGCAAACTCGTGTAGCTACTAGCCAAATACCATTGAAACATTTCTTGGTAATAGACTGTCTGGCCTTGTATGAAAAATTTGTTATGATCCTATATTTCCCAGCCAACAAATTATACTTGGGTAATAGGTTAGACCAAATGAACCCAATCGCTTAACCACAACACAAGGGAGCAGTTCACATGTTCCGAGAAAGACCGCCAGGTGAGAGGAAGAGATGTGACAGGAAGGAAAATTAGAGGCTGAAAATTACACCAAAAGATTGTCCCAGTCGTCAACTTCAATTACCAGATGTAGAGCCTGACCTATGTAGTGTCCGGAAGATAATCTTAAAATTCTGTGTACTGCCTTCTGGCAGTACACTGAGGCCTCATATTACAATATATGCCAAACGGCAGGAAGGTGTGTAATGAATTAATGATCATTATATAGAAACCAAGAAGAAATTGCTGCTAGATATTCGTCGAGTTACATACGAAATTAGTTGAGTTTGTCGTAGCAGAATATTCGGCCAAAGTTGGCAGACTAGCTGCAAATAAAAAAATAGTACCTGGATGATTAATTATTTCTCAATGTAATCAAGTTCATAAAAAGTAAAACTAATGAAGCCAATATAAATGTTCATATGACAATAGAGAAAAAACGATTAATCTGCACGTTGTGATTAACACATAATGAGACAAAAAGCCTAACAGTCACTGGTCCAGTGATGAACAAGGGAATGCAAGAGCAACAAGTCACCAAATCCGTGTCGACAATGCCCTCAACACAAAATTTCGCAACCTCTTTCAAATACCAAAATCAATCCCTAGCTCGGAGTGAGTAGCCAGTTAATAAAGTGAGCTTTGCATATACGCTACTTTGTAACAGAGAACACAGCACTACACCAGTAGAGCCCCGGCCACTACCGAGCAAAGCATTAAAGCCGTCATCGGGCAAGTGATTACAAATAGATTGGATCAGCTGTGGCTAATAATATTCAGTATTTCAAAGCCACTCGCTCGGTAACGGGCAGAGTACACACACCCTCAAAGCTCAAGTTAACGTTCTTTATAGCGGTTTTAATGGTTGAGTACATTATAGTGATTTTGGTAGCTGTTGCAGCAGATTCAACGATCTTATCGCATTGTTGTTTCTTCCAGCGAGGGTGCGTGAAGCACACGCAGGCTTTTGAGGAGACAGCAGTGGTTACAGTTTACACATTTACAGTATGTAGTTACTGCATTCTCTAGAATATAGAAACCTATCAAGTGCAATCAAATTCTAATAAAATCCTTCAACAATTCAACGCAATGAAAATAAGTTAAAACTGCCGTGCTTCAGCCCGACAGGCACCACACCACACAGAAAGAATACAAGCCCCTAACCCAGCACCACATCACACAGATTACTAAGCCCTATCACAGCGTCGCACCACACAGCGTAATACAAAGCACTAGCCCGGCATCGCATCTCATTGCGGAAATACAAAGCACAAGCCCAACGTAGTCCACAAATGCTTTAGCACCACAGGTAGAATACTCAAGTACCAGACCAGCGCCGCACCGCAAAGTATGAATACAAAGCCGAAGACCGGAATCGCACGACAGGTTATCAAGCACCATCCTAGCGTTGCACCACACATAGATTGCAAGGTCCTAGCTCGCACTCCACATCACAGCGGGAATACACAGCTCTAGCCCAGCGTCGCATCACAACAAGGGCATAGCTACAGATCGCCAGCCCTTGCATTGAGTCGCACCAGCTAATACGCTTAACAGAAAGAAGCCCACGCTCAACGAAGCACCACACAAACAAAATAAAGCTCTATCTCGGCGTCGTACCATATAACAATAGAATATCCTAGCACAACACAAGAGATACAAAGCTCTAACTCTTCCCCTGCGTCGAACTACAGATAATAGGAAAACCTAGGTTCACACAGAGGGATACAAAGCCCTAGCCCTTTCCCTGCGTCGAACTACACAGATAAAATGATGAACTAGTACCACACAGAGGGAACACAATGCCCTCGCCCAACGTTGCACTATCCAAGAAGACAGAAGTAAGCAGTGTTTACAAGCAACTTCCCGTAGAGCGAGCTGGGCTCCTGGCTGAGGCACACGGCTACTCACGCCATCGTGCTCCCACCAGGGCCTCTTGTGCTCGTCACCCCGGTCGGAGGCGGAGGAGGAGGACGGGGGGCCGAGGGGGTGGTAATAGGCGGCGTCCAGGCATTGGATAAACGGCACCCCCAGCTTAAACGCGCCCTGAAACAACACCACCATACACAACCGATTTAGGGCAACGCCGTTCAAGGTCAACGCTGCCAACACAGCTTAAGGTCAACGCCATCGACACCGCTGCTGAGCAACTTCACTAGCAGCACCGCCTTCGGTCACCGCCACCAACGCCGCATTAGGTCACTGCCTTCAATGCCTCTTAAGGTCAACACCACTTACACCGCTTCAGGTTAAGATCACTTACACTGCTTTAGGTCAACGCCACCAATATTGCTTTAGGTCAACGCCACCAACATTGCAACTCTCAGCCTAACTGCTCGAATGTGCCCGAAGCCCCCTACCAGGAAGTCAAACTTGACTAATCAACAGGATATCACAGCAAGGCTAGAAACGGTTCTTCACAGCAAGGCTAGAAACGGTTCTTCACAGCAAGGCTACAAAACGGTTCTTCACAGCAAGGCTAGAAAC
Organism: Gammarus roeselii; assembly: GCA_016164225.1. NCBI lineage: Eukaryota > Metazoa > Arthropoda > Malacostraca > Amphipoda > Gammaridae > Gammarus > Gammarus roeselii. Next base: position 17,605 of record SDVV010004625.1, read on the forward strand.
GGTTCTTCACAGCAAGGCTAGAAACGGTCCTTCACAGTAAGGCTAGAAACAGTTCTTCACAGCAAGTAGGGAGAGTCCTTCTCAGCAAGGCTAGGAACAGCCTTTCACAGCAAGGCTAGAAACAGCTCTTCACAGCAAGGCTGAAAACAGCCCTTCACCTTCACAGCAAGGCTGGAAACAGCCTTTTACAGCAAGGCTGGGAACAGCCCATCACAGCAAAGCTATGAGCAACTTCTCACAGCAAGGTTAGGAAGTCCTTCAACGCAAGGCAAATAACAGTCCTTTGAACCAAGGCCAGGAACTGTTCTTCACAACAAAGCTAGGAATAGTCTTTCAGAGCTGCGCATGGAACAGCCCTTCACAACAAGCCTAGACTCCGTTTTCACAGCAAGGCTAGGAATAGCCTTCCACAGCAAGGCTAGGAATAGCCCTTCACAGCAAGGCTAGAAAGTTGCATTTCATAGCAAGGCTAGAAACGGCCTTTCATAGCAAGGTAAAATTAAATAATTAGGAGGCTATAACCACATTATCATGAACAATATAATAAAATACCTCAAATTATAATTTTATATAAATACAACTATTTACAGGAAGAAATCATAGTCAAATTATCTAAGAAATGTTATTGAGGCCATCCAAATAGAGAACAGTGATAATTATGCATAAACCCTCATGCATGCATGTTATTCCTGGTATAACATGATTGGCTGATGCTAGCGCAGCAGCCCAATAGGTAGAGGAGCTTGCTCTAACTAATGGGTAAAGCAAGGAAACGGAGAAAGAAGCAGAGAAACGGAAAGAAAGGCAAAGAAACGGGAAGAGGAATGAGGAAACGGAGAAAACAGATAGAGGAACAAGAGAATGTTGCGAGGGCAGAAGTAATTGAAGAAAAGGCCGAAGGAAATGGATAGATGGTGGAATGAAAAGGAGGGGGGCAGAAGGAAAACAAGGAAGGGCGTAAAAATAAAGAGGGAGGGCGGAAAGATAAAGAGGGAGGGCGGAAAGATAAAGAGGGAGGACGGAAAGATAAAGAGGGAGGACGGAAAGATGAAGAGGGAGGAAGGAAAGATGAAGAGGGAGGAAGGAAAGATGAAGAGGGAGGAAGGAAAGATAAAGAGGGAGGACGGAAAAATAAAGAGGGAGGGTGGAAAGATAGGAAGGGAGGGTGGAAAGATAGGGAGGGAGGGCGGAAAGATAGGGAGGGAGGGCGGAAAGATAGGGAGGGAGGGCGGAAAGATAGGGAGGGAGGGCGGAAAGATAGGGAGGGAGGGCGGAAAAATAGGGAGGGAGGGTGGATGAAAAGATAAGGAGGGAGGGCAAAAGGGTGAAAGAGAATGAGAGGGTGTAAGACGATAAGAGGATGGAAGAAGGAGAGGACGGTAAGTGGAATGAAAAAGATGGAGATCTGAAGGAAAAAGAGAGGAGACGAAGGAAAAGGAGAGGAGACGAAGGAAAAGGAGAGGAGACGAAGGAAAAGGAGAGGAGACGAAGGAAAATGAGGAAAGACGAAGGAAAATGAGGAAAGACGAAGGAGAATAAGGATGGGCTGAAGGAACGGATGGAGGGCTGAAGGAAAAAGAACGGCCAAAAGAAAAAGAGGCAGGGCCAAAGAAAAACGATGGAGGGTCAAAGGAAAACGACGGAGAGCCAGAGGAAAACGGAGGAAGGGCTGAAGGAAATGGAGGGAGGGCTGAAAGAAATGAAGGGAAGGCTGAAGGAAATCGAGGGAGGGCTGAAGAAAATGAGAGAGGGCTGAAGGAAATGAGAGGGAGGGTAGAAGGAAATGAGCGGGAGGGCAGAAGGAAATGAGCGGAAGGGCAGAAGGAAATGAGAGGGAGGGCTGAACGAAATGAGAAAGAGCTGAAGAAAACAGAGGGAGGGTGGAGAAGAAGGGAAGAAGGAAAGAAAAGGAGTGGGGTGGAAGAAAAAGGAATGCGAATGGAATAAAATGGGAGGATAGAAGGAAAAGAAGGTAAGGCCGAAGAAAGCGAAGGGAAGGCCGAAGGAAATAAAAGGAAGGCCGAAGGAAATGAAGGGAAGGCCGAAGGAAATTAAGGGAAGGACAAAGGAAATTAAGGGAAGGCCGAAGGAAATGAAGGGAAGGCCGAAGGAAACGGAGGGAAGGCCGAAGGAAACGGAGGGAAGGCCGAAGGAAACGGAGGGAAGGCCGAAGGAAACGGAGGGAATTCCGAAGGAAACGGAGGGAAGGCCGAATAAAACGGAGGGAAGGCCGAAGGAAACGGAGGGAAGGTCGAAGGAAACGGAGGGAAGGCAGAAGGAAACGGAGGGAAGGCAGAAGGAAACGGAGGGAAGGCAGAAGGAAACGGAGGGAAGGCAGAAGGAAACGGAGGGAAGGCAGAAGGAAACGGAGGGAAGGCAGAAGGAAACGGAGGGAA